>JARHVA010002800.1:1622500-1775000 GCA_037957365.1 Torreya grandis | reverse complement strand
ACCAATTTTTAAGGATACAAGGAATGGTTGCATTAGAAAGAAAATAGATCAAAATGACATATTTGGAGGGTCTGATGGATCCAAATTATTTTTTTGAGGTATGAATTGATTTTTATGGGACATCCATGGATAAAATTTGTCTGGTTTAAAGTAAAACCCTTTTTTCTCTCACCTACACCTTTTTGTCCATGGAGTCAAGTAGTCCAAGTACTAAATCGATGCATTAAAACATTTACAAAGGATTTATTGATGTTTATCTCTACTTCCTATGCCTACTAAATCATTAATAAGTCAATTTAAGTTTAAAATAAGGTTTCAAAGGTTTGAAAGGTCTCAAAGAATCCTAACTACACCTTCCTTCCTTTATATGCCTAGCATGTTGAAGGAGTCAAACAAGCATCAATAATCTTCTAAAAACCCAATTAAGGTGGAGGGAAATTATTAATGTATTATAAGAATATTTAAATGGATAAATAATGAAGACTTAAATTCCTATTTTCAATATGGAGGACTAATTCTTCATCAAAGACATATGACCTAGTATATAAGGTGGTCAAGTAAGTATTTAGGCACTTTGAAAGTGGTCAAATTTGATCAATAAATGATGAATAAATTTTAAATATTTCATAACCCATGTTAATACTAATCTATGACATCCTAAGGACATAAATTAAGGGTGATATTTGAGGAAGTACTATGTAGGACTTGGGGGGTTTGAAGACCAAGTTGACATCCCTACTTTGGGCTACTTCGTCTTCCCATCATTTGTTTTTCTATTTGTACTCTTATTTCTATAATATTGTTATCACTCTTTTGATTTGGTTGTAATGAAATTATAACAATTTTTTTACTCAACTTTTGAATAAATAATATTCTCTTTTCCTTCATTATTTAAGATTTGGTGAAGTGTATGGTATTTTCTATTGATATAACGTTGTGAAGCATTAGTTTTCTTATGTTATTGTCTAGTTTTTATACCTTAGTAAAATATATTTGAGTTATAAAGGTCATATTAAGTGTCAATATCAACCTTGATCTAAGCATTGGAAGTGAATTCAATTTATTTTCTTTCCTTTCATGCAAAGAGAGAGTTTGTCAAGTCATTCTTATGAAACACTATTATAGAAGTCATACTTAAGTGAAGAGAATGTGTGAAAGATTATTCCCTTCCTAAGAGTTTTATTTTCAATCATACATGGTCATAAACATTGGTGCATCACCTTCATTCAAAATTTTCACTTCAATTCCATTATGAATAGTATCCCTTTCACCCTTTTCATACTCATAAATCAGTAGGTAGTAAGAATAATATCAGGTTTTAGTTAGTACATCAAGCAAACCAAACTTCTATCTGGAGATTCTATCCCTTCCAAAGTCACCCACACTTAATATAAATTCCATTGTTTTATCAAGAGTGAGAAATAACACACATTCTCACAAGGGCACACTCCTGATTGATAATAATTTTCATCATACCCAGTGGGATGCATAATCCATGGCATAACTAAAGTTTGGAGCTAAATAAAAAAATTTAGTATTAGATGACACTCATCTTTATTTAAACTAGAGGATTCCTTGGAGTTGTATGATTCTTAGCAATAGGCTAACACAACTTTCATGCCAAAGGTTACCATAAGATCATCTAGCAAAGGTATTCCTTTTGAATTCATTGAGTTACCTTCTACTTCTTATAAAAGAACAAGATTTATAAAGACAAACCCCTATCCTATAAATTTATTTCTATCTCCTAGTTAGCCCATTATTCTAGATAGTGTAATTCCCACTATTTAGATGATAATTAAAAACTAGGTGTTTATCTCATTTTACAGAGGAAGCCCACTGAATCTTGCCCAATATGATGATATACCAACATTAGATATTAATATCATCCATTTATTCTCAATATAATATCAAACCACACATATTAAATAAATTAAGGATGTTTCCAACATTTTTTTAGTCCATAATGTTATCCAGGAGAATGTGGCTATTAGACTATTTACTTCTTCCTTCAAAAGAAAAACACTCCAGTGGTATATAAACCTTCCACTTAATTACATTAATTATTGGGATGACTTAGGTGCATCTTATTTTAGGTATTTTGAGGAAAAATATGATTATTTGTCCTTTATTGAAAAAATTACCACCATAAAAAGGGCTCCTCATGATTTCATGACTAACTTTAGCTTTAGATTCCAAAAAGCATGGACTAGGATACCTCTAATGATCAGACCATCTCTAGAGTATGCCTTTATATATTATCTAAGAGCCCTAAAATTAGACATTCGTGTCATTATTCAATAAATGGATGGAATTACTTTACTAAATTCATATGAAGTAGCAATAAAACCTAAGAATAGTTTGATACAGGCTGGAAAAGTGGCACCTAGACCTCATATGCATTTTTTCCTAAAACCATAGCTAATACTAGCCCCTAAATTTGGAGAGATAAAAAGGATGTTGAAATCATTTGGGAATTAAATTTTACAATTAAAAATTCAGCATTACCAAGCAAATAGGCCTTACTAAGTGTCTAATCAGCCTACCTATCATCCTTTCATAGACAATAGACCTCTCTATCAATGCTTTAGAGAATATAGACCTTCTTATCAAGCTTAAGGAGATATGACACATGCTTAACCATATTTAATAGTTTATCCTAATATTTAATTATCATCTAAATCTCTTATTATTATACTAACACAAAATAATATGATGTTAGATGTAGGTTGGTAGCCCTTTAATCAAAATGACATACAAAATAAGCATTGGTTAACCAATCTATGGTGATGCCTCAAATAACTTAGGAAGAGATTTATCTTCAAGAGGGTCAACATAGTGAGGGTATTACATAAAAATATAATGGTCATACTAGATAAGGGAATCTGGATTCCACCTTTGTGAATTGGTAACTTGATGACCATGTAGCCTTGAATCAAATTGGTGATTTTGGGACTTCAAGAAGTGTGTTTAGAAATGTAACTAGATTAAAGAAGAGAGAAATTGAAGAGAAAAAGGATGTGAATAATTTTATAAACACACCCTATTTTTTTCCTAAAAATGTCAATACTAAGTTTTTTCCCCTACATTACAAAAAAATTAGAACATAGAGGTTGGTAAGTCTCATCAAGTACCACAAGTTTAGGATCAACCAATTATGCAAAAAATGTAGACAAAGGTAAGTGAAGTTAATTAAATTATTTTGGATAATATTAAGATGTATAATGTTATAATTATAATTTGGGATTCATTATCAATCTTAGGGTGAAAAGACATTCTAATACAGGAACTTTCAACTTTTAAGTTATCACTAAAATCAAATGAGAAAGAAAGCATATAGTTGGCAAATTTAGATTAGCCAATGAAAAAACAAGTACATAAATACATAAAATTGGGTAATAATGAGGTAAAATATATAAAAATACCTCCCTTTTATCTTTATTTGATTGTTTGTAATACTTTAGTCCATAGCTATATGGTGGATAGTGGAGCTAGTAGTACTGTCATGCCTAAACAAATTACAAATAAGATTGGTTTAGTATATGAAAAAAAAACAAAGGGGTATTTAAGATATATAAATCACCAAAAAATATAATTTTCATGATAAAATAACTAAAACTAACATTGCATGCTTTTCTAAATGTTACTATTCAGCAAGATGTAGTGGTGGTAGACTTGCCTCCTTATTTTTCCATGTGGTTGTTTAGAGACTTCACCTCAAACATTGATGGTTATATACCATATTATTATACATATTTTATGTTTATAATAAGGTATTAGAAAAATATAACTATTCATTTTTATCCCATTTTATGTTTCCACTTGGATCCTTACATGCCAAGTGTTGTGAACAAAAATTATGTTATATCAGATGAGGTGCTAGAAGTTAGTGAAATGGAAACTAATTCACATCTTTAGGGAGTTCCTAATATTTTCCTTGATGAATGGGCCTCAAATTTTCATGAAAATTATCCATAAAAATTATTTAATAGGATGGAATTGGTATCTATTGCCTTCATGAGAATGATGCACAAATTCCAACCATGGTGAAGGAAGATGAGTCTAAAGATGGTCTTTGGCAGTTATAATTTGAAGGGTGAAGAAAAAATCATGGTACCAAGGATGAAATGTTATTGATATGACCCAAAAAACAAAGGTATTTTCATTCCATTAAATTTTAGTTTGGTTTCTCTAATAATGTTGTAGAATATGAGGCACTAGTCCATGGTTTGTTGTGGGCTAGGAAGATGGGAATCAATGATTTATAGGTTTTTGGTGATAAAAAACTTGTTCATTAGGTGAGATAACTGAATGTATGAAATAATACCTTGCATAGATATTAAAATAATAGATTATGGGACTTACTTGAATATTTTATGGATTTTGACATTCAGGTAGTGTTAAGAGAAAATAATAAACATGCAGATAGATTGGTTGCCATACGAGCTCAATTCAGCATTCCAGCTCAAATAAGGAGTGAGAAAAATCAATCACACATAAAATTTATTTTGAGGCCTTCCAATCCTGATAATCATGAGAATTGGTAATATTTTTAGGATGATAACTAAACTATTAGATTTTTTCAAGAAGAGGCTAAATTCTCTTCTAAGAACTAGTCAAAGATATTGCAATAGCATGGGGAGCAGATTTTTCAACTAAAATACAACAAGATACCCAAAGGTCTAGTCACTCTTGAGAAAATATTTAGTATGGATGATGAGATGAGGAGAGATAATTCCTTATTGTCAACCAAAGAAGAACACTATGCCAATATTGAGATATATGATGGAAAGCATTTGAAGTTGGGTAAAGTATGTACTCCTTCACAAAAATAATCATTCACGGATATATGTAGGAGCTTTTCTAATGTATTTTCATGATAGTATAGTGATTTCAAAGGATTTGAACCAAGTTTAACTCAACACACCATTGATCTAGAGGATGAAACTATCAACCAATTTAACCCACATACAAAGATTTTGACTAAATATATTACTTGAGAAGAGTTCCTAATTCAATGATGATCAAAATATGGAAAGAGCAAGCCTAAAAGAACCAAGCCATCATCAAATGTCATGTAGAAATAAATAGAGTAGGTTTGTTGTGAATTTGATGAATTTACTTAAAAAGCCTCCTAGGATAAAATATCACATGAACATAATGTTTTTCATGCCTCAAACATTCTTTGTAAATTTTGTGACTTGATGAGTTGTCTATCTCAAGTTACAAGAATTTAAATTTTAACTAGCAGAGTGGGACATGCACGAGGATGTCAAGTTAAAGCTATGGAAAATAGACATTTTAATTAAAATATTTCAAGGATAAATGCATGGCTAAAAAGTGTCAAGATCATAGAAGCTCGGAGTAGATCTAATGGAGAGTGGTAATCTAGTGAATGTTAGTGGGTCCCAAAGATCCAATAGTACACATTTGATCATATATTCATAGATCAATGGTGAGATTAGAGTCAAAAGGTTAGCAGATCTTGGGAATGAATGAGAAGTTAGAAAGTGTTAAAATTTTAGAAGTGAAGATCAGATCTAATGACACACAATGACTAAAAAATTTAATGGGTTCACATAGATCAATGAAGCATGTTGAATAATAAAAATCAAGATCAATGATGAGAAAAAGGTCAAAATTTTAGAAAATATTGAATACAAATACATTATTACCAAGTGTTATGACTATGGTAACTAATAGGTAAATAAATGGTCCACATGCAAGCCATGTCAAGGTAGATTGATAGTGCATGTAAGGTCAATAAGTTAACAAGATTAGGATGAATGTAAAGCCACCACATGGCATAAGTGCATGAACTAGCCAAGATTGATTACAAGGCCCATAGAATAAATGGTAAGTTAATAGATGTCATAATTATGGGAGCCTAGATCAAGATCAATTATCGATATCAAAATTTAAAGCTAGGGACTTCAAGTGGAGGTCAAATATAGTTTAGGTCAAACTAGGTCAATAATTTCAAATGGTTTACACCATCATTAGAGCTCAGTTAAACACTATCAAACTAAGGAAACCATACAATCAAGGTTATTAATAGATAATCTCTATCACCATTAAAGTTTAGAGGCATGATAAGTTTATTTAAACCTCATATAGTTTAGGAATGAGGCTATGCAACCTTATGAGTTTGCATCGATATAATGACTATATGAAAACTAATAAATTGGATTGGTTTTCAATATATAGTAAGACCTATGCTCAAATTTTGCTATAGGGGTAGATATATGGTTATGGAGAAATTTTTCATCCTTAGACATGGTCATATCCTTGAAAAAGTAGACATGGCATAGCTTTGTTTGGATTCAAGGTATGAAGACTTTGTCCTTATAGTGAAAGTAAGTGGAAGGTGGCATGGAAGATCAATGTAAGAGATTTGATGGTTAGAGAAAAATTTGGATCATTTATTGTTGTTCAAATCTTAAATATCTTTATTCCTTGAAAGGATCATGACTCATCATATATAAAATAGACTCTTCTCCTCTAATGTATTTCACAACTAATGAGAATAACTTGAAGACTAATTAGAGAAAATGTAGGCTAACTTATTGATATATGGGTCTAGATTAAACTAAATTATGGTGGAGAATTTATTGAAATATTGTGGTAGCTTATTTAATGATCTCATATGGAATGCTCCATCTCTCTCCCCTTTATCCTATATCTCTTACTTTCTTCCACATTGTAATCTCTCTCTCTCTCTCTCTCTCTCTCTCTCTCTCTCTCTCTCTCTCTCTCTCTCTCTCTCTCTCTCTCTCTCTCTCTCTCTCTCTCTCTCTCTCTCTCTCTCAAATTTGAGACTCTCACAAGGGATCTTTAAACTTGAAGAGTAGGGGACTCTTTGAGATGTTAAAAAATATGATCATATTTATTAGGCTAAACCCTATCAAGAATTTTTAATAACTACCTTTTAATGCAATAAAAAACTTTATTTACCTATCTCTCGCCTTGGATCAATGTTTAATGAGTTGTGCATGATGGAATTATGAAGGAGAATCTTCTTTGTCCATTATCCTCCTTTCTGACCTCCTTTAGGGTGTTTTCAAGCTATTAAAAGTTTGGATTAATGTTATACCTAAACATAGTCCATGAAACACTTATGAAATCAACTAGTCTATGAGGTTGTGTGAGATAGCATTATCTTGTGTTGATCTAGTGTGGGTTTAAGCTTATAGGAGTTTTCAATTTTTATTTGGTGCATCACCTAGTTAACTTTCTTAGGATCCATTTCCCCATTTATAACCATTTCCCCTATAGTAGCATTAGTTTAAGTGATCCATCAAGAGGAAGTCAACCTTCTCTAGAGGTTCAACCCCATCATAGGTTACCCATAGCTTGGGGATATTGCCATTTTATGACTGAGAGTGGAGGAGCCTAAATAACTCCCCCACAAGGGTTAAATATCATGTCATAATAGTTTATGGCATGCCTAGTGGGACTTACTACATTGTTCACTAGTGAATACTTTTGGTATTCTCTTCATCTAATCAATCTTTAGAGGTAAGTATTCAAAAATTAATGGTGATTCTGAGTATTCATAAGCTGGTTTAAGTAGCCTAGGTGCCTAGTCATCATTATTCAGTATGTATCATCACTCTTTTGATTAGTATGATTATTATCTACCTCAACATCCTTCATATCAAATTAATAGTGTTTATGGCTTCACCCTAAGTGGTTCTTAAGATTCAATGCATCAACCTTCTCAAGCTCAAGATGTCCCTAGTTTTTCCCCAAATTTATCCATTTCAAGTTAGATGTAAATGTGCTCAGGCTATTATAGGTACATGATAAACCTTAATACATAGAGGGTATATGGTCAAGATATCCCTAATCATATCATTCATGACATGAGAAATGCATTATGGTTAATGAAGGAAGAATGGGCACCTATTGAGGGAGAAAATTGGAAAAAACTCTCAAGTGAGATGATAGATGTAAGTGGTTACATTCAAATCATCAAGGATAAACTAAGAGGCATTGAAGAATATCAGGTCCAATTCCTTTAAATTCATGTCTCTTCATAGACACCACCTTAACCCTCATATATGCCACCGATTCTTCCCTAAGAGACCATTTCAAGTGACCTTTCATGTGTTCCTCAAACCTTTCCTTCTTGAAATTCAATCCAAGAGAGCCTTTAAATAAAGAAGGAGACTATTATGGAGCATCATATTATTGAGACCTAACATTCCACTTATCTTCCTCATGTACCCACTTGTAGGTCATACCAACCCTCTTGTGTTCATTATCTTCATGAGGCCACTAACCACCTTAAAGAAGATATTTTCCAAGAGAATATAGATAAACAAATCAAAGAATTAGTGATAAATATGAGGAAATAGGTAGAGAGTCAAAATAAAGAAGAGGTAGCTATTTATTACACATTCCCCTCATGAAAGTTAATTCAAAAAGGTTTCCAAAAGGAAGAAGTGCTAGTTAAAGTAGCCCATGCACCAGTTCAAGAGTCATCAATGAGACCATTCAAAGTCCCTAGTTGTAAGGACACTTTCTTAAGCTAAAAGCAAGTTGAGCTTCTTCACCCTTCGATCATCTCCCTCCTGGAGAAATATCTTATTATACAAAGGATAGAGGAGGGTATTATAGTTATAGGTGATCTTGAAGAGGATAATGCAAGTGTATATGATGAGGAAATCATGATAGGTAGCCCACTTCATTCAAAAAGGGAAGAATTACGTTTAGACTAGCCTTCTTGGCATGAATTTGACATTAATAAACTAGATCCTAATGAGGACAATACTCAAGTTGAAAATAGAGTAGACCTTAAGTTGGTTCACTTTAGGATGAATTATTAAATGAAGGTAACATTGATAGATTAAAGCTAGAGAAAGGTAAATCAGACCTTGAGCAAGACAAGTGTGATATTTTAGACTTTAGATGGTCAAATCAACCCTCATTTGCATTTGAGTAATGAGATGAAATCTTGAGTGAGGTTGATGAAAAAGACATCTTGAGTTCTCAAGTGATTCAATTTGATGAGCTACCACTTTGTGTGATGGAAGAGGACCTTGGGGGTGAAAAAAGATTTCAATATGAGCATGTTATTCAAGGAGAATATCCTAATCAAATCAAGATAAACTTGTATACACCAGAAATTTAAAAGGAGTTGGATAACTTATTTGAGATATTGGGATCAGGCTATATTCCTCTCAAAGGAGACTATGATTTGATTGTGCCTGAGGAGCATAATTATGGAGAAAAAAAGTGTAGGAGTGAGGTAAAATTTGATTGCTCAATATTTTTGTTGATAAGAAGATGTCCTAATAGGTACCTAGCTTAGTTAGAAGATAATAATGAGGATCCATCACTTGTTGTACTTAATTTAGAGCACATAGTTAAACACCAAAAAGAGCTAGATTAGCTTGCATATCCACTCCAAGATGATTGTATGTTAAATTGATCAAATTGGGTAGGTGAGTTTGTTTTTGTTATAATTTTTAGAGAAGTGTATCACCAATATGTTAAATATCCACTCCTTTTCCATCTTTGGTTGGATTACATTAAGCATGTAAAGTATATTACATTAGTGAGAAAGGGAAACTATTTTGTACAACCAGTCAATGGTTTTGTATAGATTCTATTCTGATTGGTTAGTTTAGGGTAGGTAGATTTTATGCTTTCCTCTAAGTGCCTTGTGCACAAATTTCTTTTAGTTTTATTGTTTCCCTTTAATAAGTGTGTTGGGTACTTTGTTTATTTTATTTATTTTTTCCCTTGTTATTTCAATATGAGTTATTTAGAGGGGAATCCTTTCATCATTTCATGTTAGTTAAGAGTAGAGACATATGACTCCATGCCCAATGGACTAGTCAAAGACAAATAGTCTGGGTTCTCAAGCATAACAAGCATGCTTCCCAGTTGAGTCACTAGAGATGTTGGCCAATTTATCCCACATACAAAGCTTCTAATTGGATAGATAAGTTGAGTAGAGTTATTGATTGAATTATTATCAAAATATGGCAAGAGAAAGCTTAGAAAAACTAGGCCATCATCAAACATCATGCAAAAATAATTAGAGTAGGTTGGTTGTGCATTGATAAATTCACATAAAAAGATTCCCAACACAAAATATCATATGGACATGAATTTTTTCATGCCTTAAACATTATCTACAAATTTCATGACTTTATGAATTATTTATCTCAAGTTACAAGAGTTTAAAGTTGAACTAGCAAAGTGGGACATGCATAGGGATGTCAAGTTAAAGATGCAATAAATAGCCATATGAATTCAAATGTTCCAAGAATGAATACATGGTTGATAATTATCAATATCAAGGAATCTAAGAGTATATATAATAGTGAGAGACAATATAGTGATGTTAGTGGGTCTTAAAGATCCAATGATGTGCATTTGATTGTACAATCATAGATCAACAACAAGCTCATAGTCAAAAAGTCAATTGATCTTAGGAGAAATGAAAAGCTGAAAAGTGTCTAAATATCAAAATCTAAGATCAGATATAATGGCATGTGGTGACTGATAAATTCAATGGGTCTAGACAAATAAATGGAATGTGATTAATCATACAAATCAAGATCAACAATGAGAAAAAGATTAACAAGTTAGTGAATCTCAAAGATAAATGCATAGTTTCCAAGTGTCATGATCGTGGTAACTACCAGGTAAATCAATAATGCATGTGCAATCCATTAAAAGGGAGATCAATGGTGCACATAAGGTTAATAATTAAATGATTTTAGGATGAATGCAAGGTTGCCATGTGGTATAAGCATGTGAACTAACCATGACTGACTACAGGGCCTACAAAATGAATGGGGGTCTGATAGATGGCACAATTTTGGGAGCCAAAACTAAGATCAATGGTTTATATCAAAGTTTAAAGTTAATGACTTTAAATGTATTTCAAATATATTTCATTTCCAATTAGGGAAAGGATTTCAAAGGACATGTATCGCTATTAGAGCTCGGTCGAACACTATCAAGCAAATAAAGCCATACAGTCGAGGTTGTTAATAGTAAAGATCTATCACCATTAAAGTTTAGAGGTATGATAGGTTTTATTAAACCTAATGTAGTTTAGGAATGAGGCTATGTAACCTATGGATCTCCATTGATATAATTACTATATGAAAACCAATAAATTAGATTGGTTTTCAATCTATAGTAAGACCTATGCTCAAATTTTGAAGTAGGGGTAGATATATGGTTATGGAGAAATGTCTCATCCATAGACATGATCATATACAAGACAAATTAGGTACTTACCACCACCCAAAGTAGACATGGCATGGATTTATCTATATTCAAGGTATGAGGATTCTATCTTTATAGTGAAAGCAAGTGGAAGGTGGAATGGAAGATCAAAGCAAAAATATCTGATGGTTAGAGAAGTAGTTGGACCATTCAATGCTATTCAAATATTAAGGATATTTCTTCCTTGAAAGGATCATGACTCATCATCTACAAAATATACTCTTTCCCTCTAGTGTATTTATCAACCAATGATAAGAACTTGAAGACTAATTTGAGCAAATGCAAGTTAACTTGTTGATGAAGGGGCTTGTCCAGATTGGATTAAAAGATGGTGGAGCATTCATTTAAAGATTGTGGTATCTAATTTAATGATCTTGGATGGCTCTCCCTCTCTCTCCCATTTTTCCTATATCTCTTACTTTATTACACATTATAAGCATTATCTCTCTCTCTCTCTCTTAGATTTGAGACTCTCACAAGGACTCTTTGATCTTGAAGAGTAGGGGACTCTCTGAGGTATTAAAAAATATGCTCATCTTGATTATGATAAAGCTTATTAAGAATTTTAAGAACTACCTCTTAATGTAATAAAAAACTTTCTTTACCTATCTCTTTCCATGGATCAATGTTTAGCGAGTTGTGCATGATGGCATTGTGAAGAAGAATCTTCCTCATCCATTGTCCTCATTTCTAACCTCCTTTATGGTGTTCTCAAGGTATTTCAAGTCTAGATTAGGGTCTACCTAAGTATAGTCCATGAAACACTTATGCATTTAGTTGGTCTATGAGGTTGTGTGAGATAACATTATCTTGTGTTGATCTAGTGTGGGTTTAAGCTTATGGGAGTTTCCCATTTTTATTTGGTGCTTCACTTGGTTAAGTTTCTTAGGAGCCCTTTCCCCCTTTCTAACCCTTTTCCCGATAGTATCATTAGTTTAGGTGATCCATCAATAGGAAGACAACCTTATCCAAAGGTTCAAACCCATCATAGGTTACCCACAACTTGGGGTTATTACCATTTTGTGATTGGGAGTGGAGGAGCTTGAATAACTCCCCCACAAGGGTGCAAACTCATGTTATAATAGAAACCAAATAGGCTAGAAAAAGGCAAAGACCCATCAATATTAAACTTAAGCATTTGATGATAACTGAGCTTCATAAATTCATTGAATCAGCCATAATTTTCTTAGTGAAGTACTCTACTTTGGTGGCAAACCTTGATCTAGTACAAAAGAAGAATAGTGCGATTAGACAATGTGTAGATTTTTAATATTTGAACATGTCTTCTCTTAAGGATCATTACCATCCATTGATAAAATATTGTAGATGGTTGTTGGTTCAGAGAGGTTATCATTGTTGTATGGGTATAGTGGCCATAATCATATTTTGGTTGAGGAAGATCAGTTTAAGACAACCTTCACTACCAAATGAGGACCTTTGCTTATAAGAAAATGCCATTCAGTTTATTTAATGCTGGAATAAACTTTTAGAGATCCATGGATATGGAATTCCAAGGTCTTATCAATAGGTTTTTTCTTGTCAATTTATATGACATAAATAGGTTTTCAAAGAGTGGAAGTGAACTCATGGTTCACCTCAAATAAGTGTTTGAAAGATGTAGGCAATTTGGGATGTCTCTTAACCCCAAGAAATGTGTCTTCTCGGTACATGAAGGTAAAATTCTAGGAAATGTGGTTTTAAAATATGGTTTATGCATTGATCTTGAAATGATAGACTCAATTCTTGATCTCTCTTTACCTAAGTATAAAAAGTCATTACAAAGCTTTCTAGGCAAAATTAATTTCATAAAGAGATATATTTCTAATTTTACAACTTTGGCAAAGCCACTTACAACCATGATTAATAAGAATCAAATTTTTAGTTGGTATAAGGAAGGGATGGAGAGTTTTGAAGAGATAAATCAAGAAATATCTAGTTTTCCTACCCTTATAAATATTGATTTGAACACCATTTTAAGTATTCTTATGCAACAAAATCAAGAGGCTTTGGAGCATCCATTATATTTATTCAGTTAAGGTTTGGATGAATATGATACAAGGTATACTTATGTAGAGAAGCATGTTATTTCAAAATAATATATCTTAATAAGTTTAGATATTTGTTATCTAATAACATGATACATCTAATGGTTGTCCATCCAAGTATCAAGGAGTTCTTATTAAACAAGGATATAAATGAGAAGAGGGAAGGTTGGATAACAAGAGGAATGGAGTATGATGTTTCAATTAAGGTCACAAAATTTATTATAGGTATAGGATTATGTGAACATCTATCCCAAGACTTGCAAGAGAATAAGGAGACAATTTTAGTGTTGAATGATGAAGAACTTGCAGCTGATCATATCTCTTCTTCAAGTTGGTTTCATGACTTGATAAGGTATATCCAATATTCTTTCTATCCTCTTAAATTAAGTGTACTAAGGATAAGATATTTTATATTGTAGTTCATTCCATTTCTCCCTATTGATGGTGTGGTCTTCAATAAAGACATCAATGGTATGTTATTAAGATGCATAGAACCAAGCCAAACAGTAAAGTTACTTGAAAAGTTCCATTATGGACATGGTGGAGGAAATTTATTAGAGAGAAATACATACCTTAATATCATTAAATGTGGGTAATATTGTCCAATTATGTTAAGTTATTGTCATACTTGGGTTGAAAAATGCAAAAAATGTGACATGTTTACAGGAAAAGTAAGAATTGCAACCTACCTCTCTAGCCAATTTTAGTAGATCAACCTTTAGTCCAATGGGGTTTGTAATTAATTGGCCTCATTAACCCACCTTAAATATTGGGTCATAAGTGGATCCTTACTACTATAGATTACTTCAATAGATGGATAGAGGTAGTAGATTTGAAGGAAGCAAATGAATATAGTGTGTTAGATTTTTATGAAGGCTTGATTACGAGATTTAAGGTTACCTCCACCATTATTATAGACAATGTCATGGATTTTTTAGGAGATAATATTAGTCAATGGGATTTTAAAGATGGTGTTCACCTCAACACTTCATCAAACTACTACCCATAAGTAAATGGCCTTGTTGAGTCCACCAACAAGAACCCATTAAATATTATAAGGACTATTAAAGATAATCAGAGATAATGGAATTTGAAGTTGAAATTATATCTATGGGTTGATAGGATTACATACAAAAGGTATATGGTCAATCTACCATACAAGTTAGTTTATGGTAAGGAAGAAAGGTTGCCCATTTATCTTGAGTTTCTTGCTTTAGAACTAATACAACAACTAGAGATGTTGGAGAATGAACAAATAGAGGTAAGTTATGCTAATATTATAGAGTTGGAAGATATTATAAATCAGCCCATGTTGGACATGGAAATTCATTAAGCACAAGTGAAGAGAGCCTTTGACAAAGGAACATCTTCAAAGAGTTTCAAATAAGGATATTTGGTTCCCAAGTGGGATGAGGATAGAGATAAAATATGAAGGAATACCAAGTTTTACTCCCTTTGGAATGGATAATACACAATCTCCAACTACAAATTACACAATGCTTTCCAACTTAAAATTATGGATGGTAAAGAGCTTCTAA
Source organism: Torreya grandis (assembly GCA_037957365.1). Taxonomy (NCBI): domain Eukaryota; kingdom Viridiplantae; phylum Streptophyta; class Pinopsida; order Cupressales; family Taxaceae; genus Torreya; species Torreya grandis. The sequence goes on along the minus strand of JARHVA010002800.1, from coordinate 1,760,164 downwards.
TCCTAGTCAATGAGATACATCTGAAACATTTCTATTGAGAGCTAGTTTCTTTGTACATGGTTAGTTTATTTATTTTCCTCTAATTGTTGCCATAACACATTAGTTTGATTATGTTTTATTCCAAAGTAGTGACTTGCTTGAACATTTTTATTTTTAGTCAGTTTTCCTTATTTTGTGTGTTTTCTTTCCTTATTTTGAAGGAGAAAAATAGTCTTGTTTCAAGTCAAGGGTCTTGTAGTCATTGATAATATTATTTAATATTAATTTTAGTATGTAAGAGTGGTCTTATAAGCCTAAAATAGATGTCAATGGTCTAGTTCTCAAGTATAACATGCATATTTCCAAGCTGAGTCATCAATATGTTGATAATTTTGACCTCACAGGTCAAAATGTCACCTCTACCACTTGAAACTTGTCTTATCATGTTTCTTAACTTGTTAATTGGTATGTTGTCCTTATTATGTATTTTAAAAGGTCATCTTAAACCTTGATTAGCATATTTTAAGGTAGATTTGATGAGTTTAAGGTTTTGATCATCATGGTCATGTGCTTGTCTATCCAAGTCTTGACCTATTTTAGTTTATTTCAAGAGATTAAAAGAGTAATAAACATAATAATAGGATTAATGGCTTGTTTTAAAGTCATGGCATGATTTATGAGTGATTAAAATAATTGGTGATATGTTTGGATAACTTTATGACCTAGTTACTTGTATTTTGGGTCACTTTATGGCTTTTTGAGTAGGTTTTGCATGTTAATGATAGTATAATATTAGAAGAATGACATGGTATACTTTTTTAGGCATGAAAAGGTATAATGGATACATTTTTCATTAGTTTCATCATGTTTCTTGAGTGATTTTGGTAGTTTTAGTACCAAATGGCCTATTTTGAGGCTATCCATATAGTTCTTCAATGTGAAATTGATATTAAGGAATATTTAGGACCTTATTTGTTCATGAAAAATTCAAATTCATGATTTTTAAGGAGTTTCAGGTGTTATAATGAAGAAAAATAACTTATCTCCCATATCAACCTCCTTGGTAGCTCTAAGAAGGCCATCAATTTTTTGCTTAGTACATGCAAGAGAGAGAATTAAGTCTAAATATATTTGGAAATGATAATTACCCTAATTAAATTAAATTTAGTGTCATTTTATGTCATATTCATCACCTCATCTTTATGAATAATCACTAATAGTGTAATGGGGTCAGTATGTCCTAGTCATCTAGATAGGGTCTAGGTTTGTATTCATTTCTTCATTTTAGAGCTCGATGGAGAAAAATTGTTTTAAGGGGATGATTTTAGGGTCAAATAGGACATTTTTGATGTTATAATCATGAGATAATTTGTCTTGTTAAAGATTATTTTGATAATAAATTGTTTATCTGTCTTAAACTTGAGATTTGGTAGTTTTCAAGCATGCTTGATATATAAGCTGAGTGTATTCATTTTTAGGGGTTTTCAAGCTCATGTTTTAGGTAAAATACACCTCTTTCATCTAATAAAAATATTTAGTTACCTTAATATTAAAGAGGGTCTTCTTTAAGCTATCATGAAAGAGATTGGTCCTTCCACAATGAACAATTGTAGGTTTAATGAGATTTTAAGTGTGTGAGAGCATCTTAATGAGGTTATCATGATCTTGAAGGGATTATAAAAGATGATAAAATATGAATTTACCTTGGAAGGAAATTCCATATAGAGTCTTAGTACTATGTTCTCTCAAAGTTCAAAATCTCTATTATAGGCCTCATGATCATGCTAAAAGGACATAATGGAGAATGGTAGGAGCTATGAGGAGCAAGCAAACAATTATAGTGTGTTCTAAGGTCATGATGTTTTATTAGAATTCTTATAATAGTCTTCAAGATGACTAATGATATTATGAGAACAAATTATCTCTTTGGAGTGTCTAAATGCATAAATAAGACTAAAGGACTATATATGATTATGTTACCAATCTTAGAGACCTCAAAGGGACTTAGTGCTTTTGTAAATATGTTTATGAGGTGTCAATATGATTTTTAAAGGTGATTTAGGTCCTTTCAATGAATGAGGATGCTCATAAGGCTACCAAGGTGGATGGATGTAGGTTAGACTCATTCATTATTTAGGAAGCATCATGTTTTTCATGTTGGTCACCATGTCACATGTTGGAAATATTGTCATTGATGTCAAAAGTCTAGTATTATTGGTGATAAAGGCCCCATTGCATTTGATATTGTTTATCTTGGCTAATGTGAGTTAATATTTATTTAATATTAACTAATATATTTTTGGTTGCATATGAGACGAAAAAAGGGCCCATGGAGAAGTCGAAGAGCCACAGGGTAAAGACAAAAAGAAGGATGGGATGCATTTTCCCATGAAGAGTCATCTTGGGGAATACCAAGAGTCACCAAGTGAAGACAAAAGAGTAAGGGCTCAATTTCTCATGAAGGGACACTTTGAAGAATATGAAAAGTCACCAAAGATAAGGACAAAAGTGGGAAGGACGTTTTTGGTCATGAAGGGTCACCACATGACTTTTCAAAGGTTTGAATATGAAGGGTCATCCAAGATTGGCACCATTTTCCATGAGGATTGAAGGGTCACAAAGGGGGAGGGCCAAAGGTCATTTGGAAAGCTATAAATAAAGGCTTGAAAAGCCATTTGTAATATGAGAGATAGATGTTGATTTGATATAGTAATATCTAGCTTAGAAGAGCAATTGTGAGAGATGAATATAATTTGTATTTGTTATATCAAGCTTACAAGAGCAAAGGTAAGAGAGAGGAAGGAGATGTATTAATCTATCATTTGTTGAGATAAAAACATTGAGAGATAGGTGTGTGGTATACACAAAGGGGTTGGTGCTCCTGTGGGTTGGTGCTCACAAATTGTTGCTGGGTTGGTGCTCGACAAAGGGGTTGGTGCTCCTGTGGGTTGGTGCTCATGAATAGTAGTTGGGTTGGTGCTTAGAAAAGGGGTTTGAAGCTCCTGTGGGTTGGTGTTCAAGAATTTTAGCTAAGGTTGGTACTTGGTAAAGGGGTATGGTGCTCCTGTGGGTTTGTTCTCATGAATATACTTGAGATTGTTCTCCATGGTTTTTCCCACATTGGGTTTCCACATTATATCTGGTGTCTCTCTCTATCTTGTGTGATGTTTATTGTTTGATTTTTATTGCATATATTAAATGTTTGATTAAGTGGAATTTGATAAAGGGAAAGTTTTATAAGATATATAATATACTAATTCAGCCCCCCTCTCAGTATATTCCATGCTTAACAATTGGTATCAGAGCAGGTTCCTTTTTGAAAAAGTGTATAGCTTGAAGGTAGATCAGGAAAGCATGATGGTTGGGTCATAGGAAGGATTTTCTAAAAATAAGGCACCTTAATTTGATGGGATGAATTATGTTTTTTGGAGCATGAGAATGAATGTTTATTTGATGGCCCTTGGATTCGACATATGGAAATTAGTGGTGAAGGAATATGAAGAGCCACAAACATCTACAATTACTCTCATAGAAAAGAAGGCAAGTGAATGTAATGCTAAAGCTTTAAATGCTATTTTATGTGGTTTATGTGAATCTGAATTTGTTAAAGTTATGCAATGTAAATCTACTCATGAAACTTGGGTAAAACTTGAGAATATTTACAAAGGTGATGGAAAGGTTCATCAAGCTAAGTTGTAGACTTTTAGAATTTAGTTTGAAAGTTTGAAGATGGAAGAAGAAGAAGATATAACAAGTTATCTTTTGCGAGTTGATCAAGTCATAAATTAGATTCAAGGTCTTGGAGAAACATTGGATGAGTCAACGATGGTGCAAAAGGTTTTGAGATCTCTACCAATGAGATATGATGCAAATGTTTTGGCAATTGAGGAGATGAAGAATTTAGCCAAGCTAAAGATGGATGAGCTTCATGGTATTCTCACGTCATATGAGATGCGGATAGAACAAGATAAACCCTTAAAGAGAGAAGTGGCTTTCAAGACATCAAAGAAGGAGAAAGCTAAGATTCAAGAATCAAGTGATAGTTCCAGTGATGATGAAGATGACAATGGAGCACTTTTCATTCGCAAACTGAAAAGAGGAATAGGTAAATATCAAGGAAAATTACCTTTTAAATGTTTTAATTGTGGAAAGATTGGACATTTTTAAGCTAGATTCCCAGATAAAGTTAAAGATGATGAAGAAGAAAAGCCTACATAAAAGAAGAATTTCAAAGGAAAATCTAAGAAGGGATTCGAGAAGAAGAGCCTATATTGTAAATATCCTAGCTTAGGTGAGGATAGTGGAGTCAATGATTCAGAAGAAGAGATTCTATTCATGGCCATACATGAAGATGATCAAGAAGAAGAGGAGGAAGCTAAAGTGAATATGGAAGGAGAGCTCATGTGTGCCTTAGAAGAGTTAGAAGCTGTTCAGAAGAAGAATTGAAGGTTAAAGCACTAGATCGAGAAAAATGAACAAGAGTCAAAGGAAAGGATTGAAGATATACAAGCACACTTTGAAGAAGCCAAGAAGAATGAAGAAGATCTCAAAGCATAGTTGGAAATAACAAGAAAATATTGTGAAAGGTATGTTATTGAAATTGCCTCTTTAAAAGAAGATATTAAGAAAGCAATCAGTGATAAATTAGTCAGTGATTCAAAATTTTAAGATAGCACTAACATGCTGAACAAGATATTGGAAAATCAAAAAGCATATTTAGATAAGACAAGGATCAATTTTGAAAAGAAAAAGAGCTATGTTGAAGCTCTTACACAAGAGGAAATAAAAAGGGGAGAAGTGAAGAATACAGAGGACATTCCAAACAGAGAAGGTTGGAAGGAACAAAGCTACAAAAGGCAATCAGGTCAGAGATATACAGACAGGTCTTATTTTTATGGCTATTGTTTTTATTGTAATGGATATGGTCACAAGAAATTAGAATGTAGAAAAAGAGCTAACAATTTCAAAAATAAGGAGAAGAAAATTCAAGTAGAGTCAAACAGAAGCCACAACTCTTTTGCTCCTCTATCAAGCTTTGATGAAGAGACCATAGTATGCTACAAGTGCAACAACTTCAAACACATAGCTCAGTATTGTAGAAGTGTGTTCGAGTCAGTTTAGAAGGATTAAAGTTTCAAAGCTCCATTCATCAAGAAGAAGGATCAGAGTGTCAAATCTCCATTCATCAGGGAGAAGGTTCAAACATGTACATGGCAGAAGAAACAACATGAAGATTCTATGATGGTGCAGACAGCTCTGCATGTGAGAGGTAAAGATCAGCCATGGTTAATTGATAGTGGATGTTCGAGGCATATGATAGGTGATAAAAGTAATTTCATTACTCTAAAGAAGATCAATGGTGGTACAGTGAGATTTAGAGATAAAACCACTACCAAGATAGAAAAAAAAGGTACTTTGAGTTTATATTATGGTATAACTAAGACTAAGAATGTTTTGTATGTAAAAGGTCTTAAGCATAATTTGTTGAGTGTTAGTAAAATATGTGATCAAGGATGTACATTAAAGTTTCATAAATAAGGTTGTGAGATTAGAAGAAAAGATTCAAATGAGTTGATTGTTGATGCTCAAAGGATAGGGAACAATGTGTATGTATTGTCAGATATCTTCTCAAAGGCATGATCAAAGGATACATTCAAATATCAACAAGAGGAGTTGGGAGTAATTTCTATTACTTCCTGCCATTGATGTTCAGCATCAAGTGAGGGGGAGCTAAGTGTTAGCTCCAAGTAGGCCCTTTGCCATTGATGTCAAAGGGGGAGAATTATAGGGACAGGTACAAGTGCAAAAAATAGGTACAAGGAATAGGTACAGGTTGTTATAGTAAGGGGGAGTTAGTGTATGTTTTTAGATGACAAGATGTGCAGGTGACAAGATGTGACAGTTTTAGGATTGAGATTGCCATCAATGACAAAGGGGGAGATTGTTGGCAATATTGTCATTGATGTCAAAGGTCTAGTATTATTGGTGATAAAGGCCCCATTGCATTTAATATTGTTTATCTTGGCTAATCTGAGTTAATATTTATTCAATATTAACAAATATATTTTTAGTTGCATATGAGACAAAAGAAGGGCCCATGGAGAAGTCGAAGAGCCATGGGGTAAAGACAAAAGAAGGATGGGATGAATTTTCCCATGAAGAGTCATCTTGAGGAATACCAAGAGTCACCAAGTGAAGACAAAAGAGTAAGGGTGCAATTTATCATGAAGGGACACTTTGAGGAATACGAAAAAGTCACCAAAGATAAGGACAAAAGTGGGAATGACGTTTTTGGTCATGAAGGGTCACCACATGACTTTTCAAAGGCTTGAATATGAAGGGTCATCCAAGATTGGCACCATTTTCAATGAGGATTGAAGGGTCACAAAGGGGGAAGGCCAAAGGTCATTTGGAAAGCTATAAATAAAGGCTTGAGAAGCCATTTATAACATGATAGATAGAGGTTGAATTGATATAGTAATATCTAGCTTAGAAGAGCAATTGTGAGAGATGAATATGATTTGTATTTGTTATATCTAGCTTAGAAGAGCAAAGGTAAGAGAGAGGAAGGGGATGTTGTATTGATCTATCATTTGTTGAGATAACAACATTGAGAGATAGGTGTGTGGTATACACAAAGGGGTTGGTGCTCCTGTGGGTTGGTGCTCCTATGGGTTGGTGCTCATGAATAATAGCTAGGTTGGTGCTTGACAAAGGGGTTTTAAGCTCCTATGGGTTGGTGCTCATGAATTGTAGCTGAGGCTGGTACTCGACAAAGGGGTATGGTGCTCCTATGGGTTTGTTCTCAAAAATATAGTTGAGATTGTTCTTCGTGATTTTTCCCACATTGGGTTTCCACGTTATATTTGGTGTCTATCTCTATCTTGTGTGATTTTTATTATTTTTGTTTTATTACATATCTTAAATGTTTGATTAAGTGGAATTTGATAAAGTGAAAATTTTATAAGATATATAATATACTGATTCACCCCTCCCTCTCAGTATATTCCATGCTTAACATCACATACTCCTCATAGTACATATAGAGGCTTACTTGGGAAAAAAATCACCACCTACAAGAGTCATATTCAAAGGCACCTTCGATAAGCATCTTTTTGATTGGTGAAGGTATGTGATTGTCAATATTTATGTTCTAAATGATATCCATGGTGATATTTGGAAATTTTAAAAGAATAAGGATAAGTAAAATGATGCTTTTAAATCTACTATCTGTACAATGAGTTAATTAAGTCACCTACATCAGCCATACAAAATAGGGATATTTAAAGAAAGCATTAGTGTTGTAGAGAATATTCATTGGGACAAATGGTTGGTTTTAGGAGTTTTAAAAGATAATGTAAGATCATAAGGAGTTTTTAAAATCATTAATATCTCTTAGAGCCTTAATTTAAACCTACAATCTATACAAATGTGTATTTATAGTAATATAATGAAAGCATAGTCAAGTTTGTTATGTAATATAGACTTGTGTGAGGGAAATGTGAGTTTTATTGAGGTGAATGTGATGGATGTTAATATATTATAGAGATTAAAAGACCTAATTTAATTTTCCTTCTCAATTCAAGAGGTTTTGGTCCTCAAAAGACCACCTACAACTAGTTAACTGAGCCTGATTGAGCTTTAAGGTCAGCAACATAAGTATGAAACACATGATTTAAATTTTGGTTGACCAATCATCTCTTTGGGGGTGGATTTGGATCTAAAATCATAAGGAGAAGTATTTCAAAGAAAATAGTTTTATCAAGAACTAACCTATAGTACTTACAAATGTGCATTTATAAATAATGCATACAAAATAAACAAGGAGATAACACAGTCAACTCATGCATAATACATGTGAATTTATGTGTGAGAGAAGGTTAGAGATTTTTTGATGCCTTAACAAGATAATAATAGGTATTTTATTCATGTGATAGACCTAAAGTCATCTAATTCCTCATATAACCCAAGAACAAAAGATACACACCTAAAATCATTCAAAGACATGGATGATGATATGGACAAGGGTCACACATGAAATGGTAATGAGTGACTTTGAAGATCATGTTGGATGAGATGAGAGTGAGTCTTGAATAGGATCCATTTACATTAAGTAAGTAATCAAGAAGATCATACTTATAAAATGCAAAATTTAGTCTACCAACACAATCTAGTATAGAACTAAAGGCCTACCCAATCACAAACTAAGTGATAAGAGTATTTTGTCACTAAAAGGTGGAAAAATAGTAGTGGGAATGGAGTTTTTATAATATTATTAATAAATTAACAAATTTTGATCATGAAATTAAGGAGATAAGTATAGTTTATAGACCTCTAGGGTCAACAAGCATTGTTTGCATAAAAACCCTCCATGATGAAATTTAATGTTGTGGACCTATTTGAGAGGTCAATTATTATATTAAATCATGTATAATCACATTAATAGATAATTTAAGACATGTTTAAAAGCTTATTTTGATGATAAAATGGATTTTGAGGCCCTATGACCCAAATAACCTTCCTTGACATTTTTCACACATAATCATCTAGCTAAGAGGTGGTTTTGAAGATTTTAGAACATGTTGCATAATTTTCATGAATGATTTAAGTTTTTTTAAATTTTTAAGGGGGGTCATATTCTTCAAATTAATTTCATTAATTTGGTTTTTAGGCTTCATAATTGTATGAACAATCAGTTAGAACATAAAGAACCCTATTTTTATCTAGAAGGAACTCAAAGAGTTTAGTTATTTGATCATATATTACATGAAGTTTTTCATGGGAAATAAATCAAATAGGACCTGTTATATTGGTACCCATTACACAAATTAATGTCATTGGTTTTTGGAAAGGACCCCTATCCTTTATGAACCATTGTTAAGAACGTAAACTTGCTAAAACCCTCCTTAAACCCTTCAACTAACCTGATGGATAAAATATGATTATTAATAGGATTAAATCAAATATTTTAACTTATAAATCATAATATTAATGTTTAAAAGTCTCCTAAGATTCAATTCCAGATATTTTTTAACATGCATAAGTATAATACCATATGGTATAGGGTAAAATAAGAAGTTTGAAGCTGGTTTATGAGGTTATTTGTAGTGGAATGCCATAAAAAATGTGAGGATATTTATGGGAACTTTGGAAAGGTTTAATGATCATCCAAGTTATTATAAATGTCTCTCAAAGAGTTACATAACTCTTCCAAGATGGCCACTAGCTCAACAGGTGTGAGAACTCAATTTTGAAAGCTTAAAATCAATGGTGAAGTCTTGGGATTGCCATAAATGACTTAAATTTCAAGAATTGAGTTTTTTAAGGGTTATAAGGGTCTTATAAAGTCACATTAAATCATATAATCCTGATATTTTATTGAAAAGTGTCTCAAACTACCCCTCAAGGACACAAAAACATATAGGCTTATAAATGACCATTTCATAGTTTGCCCCTCTATAGGATGTTACAAAACTTAAAATTTAGCATATAGGAGGGTATTATGATAGTTAAAATGAATAAATTTTTTTGGATATTTTCACATGTGTGGGTGGTCATTTGGGCCAAATTTCTCTTTCTAGGCATATGAGTCCTAATTAGGCCTAAATGGAGAGAGAAATGGAGGAAGAAGATATGTCCACTTGGATTTGGATCATGAAATTTTGTATGGAGTTTTAAGGGGATAAAGGGAACTAAAGTTTTTTTTATCATTTTTCCAAGTGATTTGTACATTATTCTAGACAAATACGTTTATTAGTTTCTAGTGCTATAAGGAATGGGTGCTTTAACAAGAAAATGGAGTAAAATGGCATATTTTGGAGGGTTTTATGGCTCCAAATTATTTTTTTTAGGTATAAATTGATGTTTATGGGACATCCATGGAGAAAATTTTCCTTGTTCAAATTAAAACCCTTTTTCTCTCTCCACCTCTTTTCCCATAAAGGAGTCAAGTGATTCAAATACTAAATTTATGTATTAAAACATTTATAAAGGATTTATTGATGTTTATATCTCCATCATATGCCTAATAAAGCATGAATAAGTCAATTTGATTTAAAAATAAGGTTGAAAAGGTCTCAAGGACTCTTAACTACACCTTCATTTCTTCTTACACCTAACATGTTTAAGGAGTCAAACAAGTATCAGTGAGATTATAAAATGTAAAGTAAGGTGGAGGGACCTCATGAATGTCTTATAAGAAGATTTAAATGAATAAATAATGAAGACTTAAATTCCTATTTTCAAGGAGGAGGATTATTTCTTAAACAAAGACATATGAGCTAGTATATAGGGTGGCCAAGCGAGGATTTTGGAACCTTGAAAGTGGTCAAGATTGACCAATAAATGTTGAAGAAATTTTAAAGATTAATTAACACAAGATACTATACCTCTACACCATCCTAAGTACAAGAATGGAGGGTAAGATTTGAGGAAGTACTACATAGTACTTGGGGGATTCAAAGACCAAGTTAACATCCCTACTTTGGGGCTACTTTATCTCACCATCATTTGATTTTATATTTGTACTCTTATTTTTAGAATGTTTTTATCACTCTTTTGCTTTGGTTGTGCTAAAAATATTCCAAATTTTTTACTCACCTTTTGAATAAATCAAAATTTCTTTTCCTCCATTTTTTAGGTTTTGGAGAAGTGTATGTATAGTGTTTTCCATTGATATAGCATTGTGAAGCATTAGTTTTCTTGTGTTATTATCTAGTTTTTGTACCTTCATACAATATATTTGAGTTATACAGGTCATATTAAGTGTCAATATCAACCTTAATATAAGTATTGGAAGTGAATTCAATTACTTTCCACTCTTTTCATACAAAGAGTGAGTTTTCCAATTCCTTCTTGTGAAACACTATTGTAGAAATCATACCTAAAGTGAAGAGAATGTGTGCAAGCTTATTCGCTTCCTAAGAGTGTAAATTTTAAGAATAAGTGGTCATACACATTGGTACATCACCTTCATTAAAATTTTTCACTTCAATTCTAGTGAAAATAATATCCCTTTCACCCTTTTCATAGTCATAAAGTAGTAGGTGGTAGGACTAATATCAAGTTTTAGTTAGTGAATCAAGAGAACCATGCATATATCTAGAAATTATCTCCATTATAAAGTCACCCATTCTTAGGAGATATTACATTATTTTAGTAGGAGTGAGAAACAACACACATTCTCACAAGGGCACACCTTCTAATTGATAATAGTCATTATCGATTATTTATACCATACCTTTACCAATTGTTTCCATATTAATTCCTATGCATGCACTTTATGTTAGTTTTCTTTTCATGTACCCATATTCTACTTTGTCTAGTTCCACTTCACCTTATTCAGCCTCCACTACTACAGTTTTTATTCCTTTGGTATCCATCCCTAAAACCACAACTCTTTCCATTCCATCCATTAGTCAACATGTCATCGAAATTGATGCTTCCTCGACCAATTGGGTTCACCTTTGCCTTTTTCAACACCATTATTCATAACCATAGTATTGATAACTAAGAGGGATCCAAGAAAGCAACCAATCTATGTTGTACATATCATGCCATAATTGGAAACATAGACTGGTCTAAAATAATGTGTCCCTCAATGACCAAGCCTTCCTCTAAAAATGAGCCTAAGACTAAAGATAATGTGAAAGCATAAGCTCAACCATTATATCCTTATAAGGTCACTCTTTTATAATTGGCCAAATAGTTAAGATCTTTAGCCTATAAGAGGCCCAATCTAAAGATTACTAAACTTTCAATTGTGAGCTCATTATTTGACAAGGATACAACATTAGTCCAGTGGGTCAGAAAAAGAAATATTAAGGATAGCTTAGGTATAATTTTGATCATGGAGGAAAGGTAAGAGTTTATTCCCTTTAAAAGATACAAAATAGGAATAAGGGTCAACCCACATACATTGAGGACCTCAAGTCCTACATGGAGACCCATACTAAGGAAATCCTAAATATACATGAGGGAACATGTATGGATAGACGAGAGCTAGAAGAAGAGTTAGAAACTATAAGAGAGTAGAAATAGGTGATTTTAGTCCCTCATGGTATTTAATAGGATGTGAAAAATGCAACACTCAAGATATATGAGATTTTAGATTCAATTCATTCTTTGAGAGTTAATTTGTCTCCCCATGTAAATTCAATAATTGTATTATTCAATCTTCTTAGGGAAGATGAGAATAAGTTGAATTTATTGGTATTATACAACCCTAATAAGGCATTTATCCACCTAGATCTGGTGACCCCTTTTCAGCATTAAATATATTAAATCTATATTTAGTAAGGACACATGAGGCCTATTATTGGGTATCACATTTTAAATCTATAGTAAATAAGCTAGATGAACAAGAGAAGCAAGTAGAGTAAAATTTGATTGAGCTTGAATTGAAAAAAATCCAAGACAATAGAGAGAAACTAGTAACTTGAGATATATTTGATTAGATGATTCAACAAGTCTCAGATGGATTCAAATAGAGTCTATAAAGACTAAGTCTGGAGGACATTAAAGATAAATTGAGCACAACTAGGAAAAAGTCAACAGAGGTAGAAGTATTCTAGGTTAGCTTTTGAGCCACAAAGATAGAACACACTATACTGATAGAAAAAATAGGCATGATGACTAGGCCTCATCTTCAAGACATGAACTTAATTTGTGCACAACATGATAAGGTGTATAAGTATTACCAATAGTTGGATGCCAAAAATAAAGAAACATCAATGCCACTCACCCATTGTACTCCATAGACCCAACTTATAGTGTCATCAATAATAGATACATCAATACCACCTCACACTTTAGCTATGATTGTAACTCCAATTCAACCAATGAGTGCATCATTGAGCATAGCTCTAGTTACCATGTCATCAAGCAAAATAAAAACTATAGTTCCAATGACAAATTTGAGAAATATCAAACAAGAGTTAATTTAGCTCCAAGGCTATTTTTATACAAATTTACATGTAATGGTTATAAATGAATAGTTAATTCCTAATTTTAATTAGCCAAATCCTTTTTGTCAACATGCACACATTGCATGTCTAAAGTATCTATAAGTTATGTCATGTAATTGAGACTTATTATATAGTCATTTAAGATGTAATCAAAGTGTTTTAAACTTGTAGGATGAGGTGAACCCTTCTCCAAGTTATTTATATACATGTAAAACCCTCTTTTCAAAGGGTTAAAGTTTTATATGAATATACAAAAAAGATCAATAAATTGATTATCATGAAACTTTGTTTGTTCTTTATTATTTTCTATATGTGTTAATGAATTTAAAATTTCTCTATCTATATAAATTCAATAATTTTGAAGTGTGATAATGATATAGATGAATATTATTGTGATAATAATAAATATTAGTCTTAGATGTGCAATAACAATTAAGGATTGATAGGTTTCATTGATTTAGATAGTTAGTATAAGTTGAATTGATAATCTAAAGTGTGTAGAAGTATCTCTTTTGATATAGTCTTATAGATGTGAGCCATAGATACCATAAATAACTCCTTAGTTTAAATTATAATATATTATATAAAGGTGTATAATAGCATCCCCAATAAGTGCAACCTTCAATTGAGATCATTGAGCATCCTATATTCAATATCCCAGACTACTAACTGTGCTTGTTCATGAGTATGAAAAAATTGTAAATAATAAACACTAGTTTCAGAGATCCTTCTCCATAAAATAAACATCCTTATAAATTACTTTTCAAAGACAAAAAACCTTCTTTTTTCCTTACCCTTCCATTCTTTTTGAGTTTATTTGAGATTTTCCCACCATAGAATAGTTTTCCACCCAATCAAATCACCTAGTGATTTACCTTTTTATCAAAATTCATGCATCCATAAATAAAACTTGGATAAACAACCCATAATATAAAATTTATATTCCACCACATAGTTATTTTAACCACATACCTGCAACTCATACCCTAGAGTGGAACCTTGTTCTACATAGATCCCAAAATGTTAGAGGCTATCTTGATTAAACTTTTTGAGGTGTGCATAAAACCTACATCAATAGGATGATGCATATGTTGAAGTGAATAATAAGTTAAATACATTAAATTAGGGATTTATATATTCCATGCATGCATCAACAATAGTTGTGAATATCTTTTGGTGTTCCAACTCATATGCAAGGATGTAGGGGTAGTTTTCATGTATTTTCAAAGGAAAATGTTTGGATTTTTATTGGTTTATATGTGGATAAAGGATTATTCATGGATTTATAAAATTCATTTATGTTTATTATATATTTTATAGTTGTTTAGAACACAAAATATTCTTGAATTATGCTACGATAGCTCAAATCTCCCTCAAAATTAAATTTTAAGCTTAAAATTACCCCAAATCCAACATGGTAACTTGGTGGAGAGTTTACATGGATAAAAATGGTTGATATGAGGGTTAAATAGGGGTTTTAACTCCTATATAATAGTTTTTAGTCATAATAACAATGCTATAGCTTTATGAACAATTTTTAAGAAGGTGCTCCAAAACCCTTCAAAACTCTATCTAAAGAGCATGAAACCTACAAATATGAACTTTTGAAGTGTTTTGAATATTTATAAAGCATGAAAAATTATTTTTATGCCCTATCCAAGATATCAAGGAACATTATACTAATTTAAAATCATTATCAAATGTTTTATACATAAAAAATGGACCTAGATGGCAAGCATGCATGAGAAATGAGCACCTATAGGCCTAGAGATGTAAAAGTGCATTTTTGAGTGTTTTTGAAATTTAACATTAACTTTAAATTATTTAAATATTTATATAGGGTCCATATATTCATATTAAATAAAATAAAAAGTTTTTTAAACCATTCATAACTCAAAATATAAAAAGTTTACCGAATTGGCATGTTTGTTGCCCTGAGAGATCCTAAGTCCACAAAAATGATCATAACTTAAGTTATATTGATCCAAAACCTATGAAATTTTAACTAAAGGTTGGGAAAAATATTATATAATTTTTTTTTAAAATTTTATGTCTGTATATTACTTGAATAGAGAGAAAATTCTAAATTATAGGCCTATACATATAAAAGTGTTAAAAACTAGTTCTCAGGAAGGCTAAAAGTGCTAAAAGTCAAGTTTTATTGATAAAAATGACTTAAAACTTTGTATGTAGGTGTAAAAATGTTATATAATTAAATAAAGTTGTTTTAAATAATTAAAATCCATTCATGAATTAATTTAAGAAGAGAGATCTCTCTCAAAAGAGCTTCTCAAACACTAATGGAACTCACACCTATAAATTTAAACCAAGTCATCCTCAAGAGCCATGAAGGAAATTTTAATGTTAAGAACAAGATATACTAAGAGTGGGGGGGTAAATAAGTATATCATATATCTTATAAACTTTCACTTAATCAAATTCCACTCAATCATACATTCAAGACATGTAATAAAACTGAAACAATAAACACCACACAAGATAGAGAGAGACACCAGATTTAACACGGAAACTAAATGTTGGAAACATTGTCATTGATGAGCACCAACTCAAGTTTTTTAATGAGCACCAACTCAAACTACAATATTCACAAGCACCAACTTGCAAGAGCACCAACCCCTTTACTGAGCAACAACACAATAACTATTCATGAGCACCAACCCATAGGAGCACCAACCCCTTTACTAAGCACCAACACAACAACTATTCATGATCACCAACCCACAAGAGCACCAACCCCTATTTTGTATACCATCCATCTATCTCTCAATGTTTCTTTATTAATAAATGATATCACATTACAATATCTCTTTCTTTTCTTTCCTTTGCTCTTCTAAGGTAGATATGATAAGTACAAATCATGCTCTCTTCCACACATTACAAATGGCTTCCCAAGCCTTTATTTATAGCTTACCAAATGACCTTTGGAATTCACCCTTTGTGATACTTCAATCCTCATGTAAAATAGTGCAAAACTTGCATGACCCTTTAATCCTTGCATTTGAAAAGTCACATGGTGACCCTTCACGAGAAAATGCATCCTTTTCCTTTTTGTCTTTATCTTGGTGACTTTTCATATTCCTCAAAGTGTCCCTTCATGATAAATTACACCCTTCCTCTTTTGTCTTCACTTGGTAACTCTTAGAATTCCTCAAGCTAACTCTTCATTAGAGAATGCATCCCATTCCTCTTTTGTCCTTACCTCATGACTCTTTGAATTCTCAATGGACCCTCTTTTGACTTTATGCAAACAAAAATATATTGGTTAATATTAAATAAATATTAACACACATTAGCTAAGATATGAACATTACAAAAACCATTAAATGTTATGAGGCCTTTATCACCAACAATGCTAGACTTTGGACATCAATGACAATGTTTCCAACAATCTTTCATTTTATCATTGATGGTAACCTCAAACTAGAAATGTCACATCCTAATACTACCACATCCTAAAACTTGTACTACACATGCCAACCTACATATATATCCAAACTAAAAGACGTACAGTAACTCCCCCTTACTATATCATCTTGTACCTATTTCTTTACCTATACCTATTTATGCACTTCTCCCCCTTTAACATCAATGGCAAAGGGCCTATCCTAGATCTAACACTTATCTCCACCTTACTTGATGTTGATGCTCAATAGAAAGAAATAAAATAAATTACTCCTAACTCCTATTGTAGATCCTTGAATGTGTCTTTTAATCATGCTTTTGTGAAGATATTTGATAACATATAAATTATTGCCTATCCTCTGAGCATTTATAATCAACTCATCTAAATATTTTCTTCTAATCTCATAACCTTTTGCATAAAAATTTAATGTGTATCCTTGATCACATATTTTACTTAGACTCAATAGATTATGCTTAAGACATTCTACATATAATACATTCTTAGTCTTGGTTCTACCATTATCCAAACTCAAAGTACCTTTTCTAGCTATCTTAGTAGTAGTTTTGTCTCCAAATTTCATTGTGCCACTATTGATATTCTTTAGAGTTATTAATTTATTCTTGTCTCCTATCATGTGACTCAAATATCCACTATCAATGAAACATGGCTTTTCTTCATTTCTTGCATGCAAAGCTATCTAGACCAACATAGAATTTTTAGGTTGTTTCTTCTGCCATGAACCTGTTTGAAATTTCTTCTTGATGAATGGAGATTTGAAACTCTAATCCTTCTTGATTGAATCAAACATGATTCTACAATGCCAAGATATGTGTCCAAGATTATTGTACTTATAACATATTATGACCTCTTCATCAAAGCTTGATAGAGGAGCAAAAGAGTTATGGATTTTACTTGACTCTACATGAGTTTCCTTCTCCTTGTTTCTAAAATTATTAGCTCTTTTATGACATTATATTTTCTTATGACCATATCCATTATAATAGAAATAATAACCATGAAAATATAACCTGTTCCAATTTGTGTATCTTTGTCTTGATTGTCTTTTGTAACTCTATTCCTTCCAGCCTTCTGTATTCTTCACTTCTTCCCTTTTTGTTTCCTCTTTTGTAAGAGATTCAACATAGCTCTTTTTATTTTAAAATTAGATACCTATCTTATTTGATTTTTGACTTTCTAGTATCTTATTCAACATGTCAGTGATATCCTCAAATTTTGAATCACTAACTACTTTATCATTAACTGCTTTCTCAATATCTTAACATACCTTTCACATTCTTCACTTAACTTTTGAAACTATGCTATTAGATATTTTTCATTATTTTTGGCTTCTTCAAAGTGTGCTTTTAGATCTTCAATTTCTAACTTTGACTCCTTTTCATTTCTCTTTATCTGGTGTTTCAATCTTTGATTCTTCTTCTTAACAACTTCTAATTATTAAGGCATGAATGATTTCTCCTTCTAGATTCACCTCAAGTTCATCCTTGCATTCATCATGTTTTTCTTCTTCTCTTGATCTCAAACTTGAATATGTAGCCTCTAGTTGATTCTTAAGATCTTGAATAGACATCTTATCTTCTTTTGCTTCTAAAACTAACTTAGACTCCAAGATACATACCTGATCCTTAAGATCCTTGACCATATATTTCAACTCTTGATTCTCTTTCCTTAGCTACTTGGCCATCTCGTGCTTTCCTTGATCTAACTTCAAGCTCTTAAACTATTTATGAAGGAACCTGATTTGATACTAATTACTAAGCATGGGATATATTGAGAGGGGGGTGAATTAGTATATCATATATCTTATAAAATTTCACT
This sequence comes from Torreya grandis, assembly GCA_037957365.1. Lineage (NCBI taxonomy): Eukaryota > Viridiplantae > Streptophyta > Pinopsida > Cupressales > Taxaceae > Torreya > Torreya grandis. Next base: position 1,741,960 of record JARHVA010002800.1, on the reverse strand, counting down.
TAATCAAATTCCACTTAACCATACATTCAATACATGTAATAAAATTGAAACAATAAACACCACACAAGATAGAGAGAGACACTAGATTTAATGTGGAAACCCAATGTGGGAAAAACCATGGAGAACCATCTCAAATATATGAATGAGCACCAACTCAAACTACAATATTCAGAAGCACCAACTTGTATGAGCATCAACCCATTTACTAAGCACCAACACAAAAACTATTCATGAGCACTAACCCATAGGAGCACCAAACCCTTTACCGAGCACCAACACAATAACTATTCATGAGCACCAACCCCTATTGTGTATACCACACAACTATCTCTCAATGTTACTTTCTCAACAAATGATATCACATTACAATATCTCTTTCTTTTCTCTCCTTTTCTCTTCTAATCTATATATGAAAATTATAAATCATTCTCTCTTCCATACATTACAAATGGCTTCCCAAGCCTTTATTTATAGCTTACCAAATGACCTTTGGCATTCATCCTTTGTGACCCTTCAATCCTGATGGAAAATGGCACCAAACTTGCATGACCATTTAAATCCTTGCATTTGAAAATTCACATGGTGACCCTTCATGAGAAAATGCATCCTTTTCCTTTTTTTCTTTATCTTGGTGACTTTTTATATTCGTCAAAGTGTTGCTTCATGAGAAATTGTGCCCTTCCTCTTTTATCTTTACTTGGTGACTCTTAGAATTCCTCAAGATGAATCTTTAAGGGAAAATGTGTCCCATTCCATTTTTTTTCTTTATCCCATGAGTCTTTGACTTCTCCATGGGCCCTCTTTTGACTTTATGCAACTAAAAATATATTTTTTAATATTAAATAAATATTAACACAAATTAGCCAGGATATGAACATTAAAAACACCATTAAATGCTATGGGGCCTTTATCAATAAAAATGCTAGACCTTTAACATCAGTGAAAATATTTCTAACATTTAAGAGGCCTCAAAGTATCTAATATCAGGTATATGTTTCATTATTTAACACTTAATTAAAGTTTTATAGGTCTTAAAGCATACTCATGGAACTTTCAATGCAAAATAAGAATGTGAACATAGTCAATAAGTCATCAAATGAGGAACTAAAGTTGTACATCATAATTTCCATTATACATAAGATTACCTATTCCATCTATGAAAAAATCATTAATAAGAAGTCAAATCAAACATGACATCTTCCCATCAATGATTAGAGTTTCATCATGTAATATTAGAGGAGTTGGTTGAAGACTAAATCAAGATTTAAAGTCTAATAGATAAATCTCCTCTAAAATAGGTCAAATTTATTGATCTTTGACAACTTCAAAATTCTAAAAAGGAATTCTAAACCCACTCCCAAATTGGGAAATTACAATCAAGTAGTGATATTTTGGAGAGGGAAAAAGATGTCAATTACTATTAGACTTTAGTTATCTTTCAGTTTTTAGCCTTAATGAGGGCATTGATGACAATATTACATTATGTTCCCCTTAAAAAAGGATCCTTTCATTATATGTAATTTAATTTTACAAGTAATTAGATATACCTCTAGTTGGTTGTGGCTCAGCCCTACCAAATTTCATAATTGTAAACACCTTTTTGAGCAATTAAAAACTAATTTTACCTTTTCATATGCTAGTTATTATGTGAAATTAATGAATTATTGATGTAATATTATGGTAATTATAACCTATCCATAATTTATTTCCACTTTTATGCACATTTATGTAAAAAATTTATTTTCTTCAAGTTGTAATTTGTGTCTTTAAGAGTTTATGCAATTCATAGTTGTGATGAATGTTGTTTGAGCTTCCTAAGACAAGCAGTCAACCTTATAAGCATTTTTATAAATTGATTCATTTCTACAAAACATTTATAACCAATATTCATTGGCGATTTATGAGTTGTGTATGTGTGAGTGATATTTGAGTTGATTATGTGTGTGTCCAATAAAGTTGAGGTCATTAATTTTGTTGCATCACTCCATAATTAGTCTTAGAAGTATAGGATCTCTCTCTCTCTCTCTCTCTCTCTCTCTCTCTCTCTCTCTCTCTCTCTCTCTCTCTCTCTCTCTCTCTCTCTCTCTCTCTCTCTCTCTCTCTCTCTCTCTCTCTTTTCATTGTTAATAAGTGGTTTAGGTGAGGATTAAGGTGATTAATCAAGGGAACCAACCTTATCTAGATGTTTAATTTCATTATAGGATACCCACAACCTAGAAGTGATCCCATTGTGTCATTTTGGAGAGGAAGCCTAAAGATCTTCCTCAATGGTAAAACTCAAATTTGACAAAAAATTTCTTGGTGATAGAGACATTAGAGTTCCCTAGCCATGAATATAATGAACCAAAATATTCCACCAATGAGGTGTACACTTTCACAAAATTCTAAAGGAGTAACTAATCCTTTAGGAACCAGACATAACAATAACACATTAACATGTTAGCCCATCCTAATAATGGTGCCACTCCTCTTGATGCAAGATCAAGGAATGACCCCCTACCCCTAAAAAAATAATCCTAAGTCAACTAAAGATTCCCAACCTACCACTAATAATACTGGATACATCATATTGGACAACATGAAGAAGATTAAGGCATACATCACTTTGGATGAACTTTCTGAGATCACTAAGTAAATATATCTCCTCTTAAATTCTCTTATAGAAAAACTAATTTTTCCTAAACTCAAGACCATGTACACTAACATGGTAGCATAAAAGAATAACATTGATGTCCCACCTTTCCTCATTATAGTTAAGATACTTGGGAAGAATCTCCATAATGATATAGTTTAATTAGGAGCCTCTATGAATTTCATGCCTGCATGATTTTTTCAAAAATTGAGACTAAAAGTTAGATAAAACATTGTTCTAGTTGGATAAGTCTAAAGTTAAGGTAGTGGTCAAGATATTGAATGTATATATGTAGTTAGAGTCTAAGCCTAATATCCAAAAATATATGGATAATAAAGTAGTGGAAATCCTAGAGGCTTATGGGATTTTTTAAGTAGAGACTGGTCTAAAACCTTGAATGGATACATGGCTATGGAATTCTCCCATATGTGGTTACCTTGGAGAGGTGTATCCAATTAGATCCATGTTGATAAAAACCCTATAATGAAAATATGATCACTAAATACAATACAAGTAATGATAGAGTAAATTTAGTATCCCCTAACATAGGTGTTTATACTTTGTATACAAAGTGTATTAAAAACTAGGGTAATAAAAATACCAAATTACCAGGTCTATGGTCCTTGTATTTTTATGGATCCTATTCTAAGAAAGGTTTTGGAATAGGAATTATTCTCTTTAAAACATTAGGGAAATGACACCTACCTTTATATAGGCTTTAGTTCCCTTACACCAATAACTTAGTGGAATATGAAGCTTTGATCTTAGGACTATAGTTTGCATCGAAGCATAGGGTCAAAGAGCTGAGAGTGTTTGAAAATTATTTATTATTAATGAATAAATTTAGGAGTAAGTTCCAATGTAAGTTGTCCTATTTAAGGAAGTACAATCATAAGGCATGGGATTTTATAGAAATGTTCAACACTTTTAATTTCATCCCCATCCCTAAAGAATAAATTTAGGTGGTTGATTTATTGGAAATTGTTATTTCCAACTTGGCACCTCTAGATGATTTAGGGATATAAATTTTTTTAGTGGAGCTCATTTCATACCCCTCAGTACCAAATAATTTGAATAAATTCCAAGTATTTGAAGATGACTATCACATTCTATAATTCCTTAATAATTTATGGGTATTTGAGAACTAAGTTATATATGAGGCATAAAGAGATGAACCTATAAATGTAGAATGTGACTAGAATGACATTATGAACTAGAAATAAAATAGAATTAAAAAAGGGATGATCTCCCTTTAGCAAGTGTTTGACCTTGAAAATCCCACACATAGTCCTGAGAGGCCAATACACTCAAACTAAAAGTCTAGAATGATTAATATAGGATCATTAGATCAGCCCCAAGATGTTCATATTTATCTGAATTACACTCCTTTTAAAGTTTAACAACTAAAAAAGTTTCTGCTACATTATTGAGACATTATTTCTTGGGACTATGGAGACCGTAAGGCCTTCAACCTGAAGATAATAACCTATACAATCCCACTCAATCAAAACCAAAATACATTTAGATAGAGGTAATTACCTATTAATATAATCTTATAACCACTTATTCATAAAGAGTTCCATAAAATCCTCTTAACTAGGATCATCTTCCCAATTTATCACTCTACCTAGGTAGTTAACTTAGTACTAATCTATAAAAATAATGGAGAAATATATCTAGGTGTGGATTTTAGAAATATAGAATAAGTTTATGACAAATATAATTATCCTTTGCCTTCCTTAGATGAGGTAATATATATGGTAAGTAGATCCTGGATGATGTCCTTCATAGACAGATTCTCAAGATACAACCAAGTTTTGGTAAATCCAAAAGACCAAACCAAGATTGCATTTATAACCAAATGGGGAATGTATGCCAACAAAAGAATTCCATTTAGACTTATTAATACAAGATCTAGGTTTTAGAGACTTATGGACCTTGTTTTTGAATATCTAATAGGCAAGTGCATTATTATTTACATGGATGACTTGACTATTTTTTCAAAATGTAGGTCTAATCATATTCACCATCTTTAGAATATATTCAAAAGGTGAAAAAGGTATGGTATCTAAATTAACCCAAATAAAAGTGTATTTAATGTTACCAAAGGTAATATTCTTAGTCACATCATTATTAAAGAAGGTGTATATATCGACCCTGAGTGTGCCAATGTGATTTTCAAGATACCTTTACCTAATAGCAAAAAGTAATTAAAATGATTCTTTAGTAAGGATAACTTTATACACAAATTAATATCTAGTTTTGTAAAAAAAAATCAAACCTTTGAATGAAATGTTGGAATATGAAGCAAAGGTGGAGTGGACTCTTACAACTAGTAAATATTTCTAATAAATCATGAAATCCATCATGCAAGCACAAATATTAATCAACCCAAACTACATGGACTTCTATCTCTATTCCTTTGCATCAAAGCACACCATAGCTATAGTGCTCACCCAAAAGCTAAACAAGGATGAACACCTAATTACTTTCATGAGCACAAAATTTAAGGATATAAAACTAAAATATTAAACCTTAGACAATCATGCCTATACCCTATTCAAGGATGTGAAAAAATTTAAACACTATATTCTCATAAATAAGGTGCACACCATCATTCCAAACTTAGTTGTGAAGCTAATGCTAGGAAAAAATGAACAAGGAGAATGCAGAGGTCAATGGATGGATAAGATTCAAGAGTATACCTTGAGATAAAATCTTCCAAGGTAGTTTAAGGTCAATGTCTTACTTAGTTGATGACTGAAATCAACCCAAGGATTATGATGAAGTAATTAGACCAGTTAGAAATGGTCCATAAAGAATGGTATGATTTAATTATCCACTACCTTCTTTATGAAAATCATCCTCCAAGACTCAATCAGACACATACAAGATATTTGAGGCTAAACACAACCCACTACATGCTGAATAAGAAATTGATCTATAGAAATAAATATGAAGGCATATATCTTAGATGTACATATAAATAAGAAGATAATAAATTCATGAATAACTTCCATGATAAATTATGTAGTGGACATCCATCATGGAATACAACTATGCACAAAATCTTATGAACTGGGTACTATTGGCTCACTTTATTCAAATATGTCCATGCCCATGTGCATTCAAGCCACTCATTCTAAACCTTTCCAAGAGTAAAGTTCACACTACAATTCCTTTGAATCCTATGATAGAAAAGCATACTTTCTCTCAATGGGCACTTAAATTCATTAGAGTCATCAACCCAAACTCATTGGTTGGCCATAAATTCATACTTACAACCACTAATTACTAAACAATATGGATAGAGATAGTGGTGCTCAATAAAAAAAATCTAAGGAATTCATCAAGTTCATTAAGGATAACATAACAACATGATTTTGCATCTTAGCCTCACTAGTCTATGATAATGGGATTGTATTTTAGCTAGCTGAGATCATTGAATGGGCTTATGAAAATGGGATTACCTTGATGTTTTCATCAAAATAATACCTATAAGGGAGTAGTTTGGCTAATTTAACTAATAATAATCTGATAAAAATCATCAAAAAGTCTATAGAAAATAATCTTAGAGACTAAAATTCACTATTGAAATATGCTCTTTGGGCTAATTACACCAGATATAAGCAAGCCCTTAAAATATCTCCTTTTATGTTGGTATATGGGTTGGATCCCTTATTTTAAATGACACTTAAGTTTATAACCTATAATTTTATGCAAGAGTACATATAATATACTAAAAATACAAACTCAAGACTATTGAATATTATCTAATTATAGGATGCATTAGAAGAGGCTCTAAAAAAATTTAGTAGGCATCAAGCAATAGTAAAAAGATAGTTCAATAAGAGGGAAAATATCAAGTCATTTTGGATATTAGAATTAGTCCTTTTATGGGATAAAACATATGATAAGAAAGGTCATCAATATAAAATTAACCCACTCTAGATTAGCCTATTACCAAATATCTGAGCTACTAAGGTAGAATACATTTTGATTAAATGTATTATAAGGGAATGACTTCCCACTATCTATGAATGTATAGTTCCTAAAGAATTAATTCTCATCTTCCCTAGTAATGTAGTTTTAGAATATCTATTAGGGCAAAGGATGGTGATGTAAATATTATTTTAGATTTAAATAGGTTGATTTATTTGTGTGATTGATTTTGTTGTGATATTTTGATTTATTTTTCTTATTTTGTTTTGTTTTGCATGCATTTGTTTCCCCCTTATCTCCCTTTACTAACCTTAGAATAGATGTACCCTTTTTTGCATGATTTAGATTCAAAAGTAATTAATAGAGTTCTAGTAACATAGAGTTAAATATAAATGTTGGTCCCCATGCTCTTAAGTTTGGTCACCTCAAAGTTGACAAGGCACTAAAAATACAGTCCTAGAATTTGAAGGTAGAATGTAAGACCCCATTATTTGATAATGTGATAAGAAAAGGAACTTCTCTTGAGACACTAAAAGGATTATGGGTCACTAATTATTAATTGAGCAAGTGAATTGAGAAAATCCCTATTTTTAATAAAGGTCATCACAACACTAAAATAAACATATCAATCATAACTAAATCATTGAATAATTGAATTACCTTTTTGGTGAAAATATAACATTAAACCATCCCTACACCTTGGCTATATTGGTCCCTAACCCACTTAGATTAAGCAAAATAATAAACATCAAGATGAAAGGAAGTTTGAATCTCATGAAAATGTAGGTTTATATCTAAAAAAGGTGGATTTAGGAAACATCCATCATAAGATTTCCCACATAGCTAGTAATGGAATAGGCCTTGAGTGGAACCAAAGGAATCTCTCCTAGGGCTATAGATACCTGGCTAGTAGTAGAGAAATGCCCAATCCTTTATCTCCTTAGCTAAATTTTGAAAATAAATCACCTTTCAAGGAACTATGAGTCCTAAGATATGTTTGATCTTACTCAATTGATTCAAAATAACAATATAATCACTCTTTACAAAAATTGACCCTTTAAAGGAATTACAGCCTAACATATTTGTTGAAGAAAAATTGAGCACTCTCTTTTCCTATAAATTCATCTAAAGGGAGTTTTAGTTTATTATCTCATGGTTCAGTAATGGAGGCTTACAGGTTAGATTATAAATGTTGAGGCACCATTTTACCCATAATAGTCACAATTTGTTATGACCAACACACCCATTTTTCATAATTTCAGATGATGCCCCCCTTTTAGCTTAAAATTTCCATGTTTAGGTCTTATAATGGAACAAATCAATCCAAGTTTAAACTAGAAGTCATTGTTTTGGGTCTAAGTCTCTTTTTTAGTATGAGGTCTTGATTTGATCTTAAGTTGGCTAAATAATCCCACAACTACTCTAATAATTTCATTGATGCCTGAGTCTAAAGGGCCTAAATGGACATGTCTATTTAAGTTATTCTATTCATCTATGTAGATTTTAGTACTATGACATTCATATTCTAGTTTTTTAGAATGATTGAGCTAACTTTTTTTCTTTCCCAAGGTTGTTTATTCTTTGCAAAAGTATTTTGACCCCATAGGGCCACCTCACTGAAGCTTACTTAGTCCATATCAAAAAATTTCTCTTACAATATGAAGTAATTTATTAATTAGTCATTTTATCAAAGTTTCCTTATATAGACTATTACTAAATATCTCCCTTTCACTTAGAGAAACCATCAATTTGAAGAGTGGTAAGGTAGTTCAAAATTGAATGGTTAAGACCCTAAATTCAAACTAATGGCTAATTCCTTGATCTCTAGGATTGTTCCAATTGTTGGTAACCAACTTTCATGAGAAGGATCTTTAAAATAACTATGAATTTTATTTGATATACCCTTAGATTAATAATATTGGGATGTGTGTCTTCATATCACTTCTTTATAGGTTATGAAGTAACAAGTTATAAGTCTATATTCCCTGTGTACCTAAGCAAATAAGATTTTGACATGTGTATTCATCCCAATTACTCACTTATATCAACTTAAAATGGATAAGGTAAAGACTCTATGAGGCCCCAATATTTGAGATCATTCCATGTGTCTCCATCTCATTTCTCTAGAGTAGAACATGAGCAGACCCAAGTCCTAAATAATGATGACCCTTAGAATAAATTAGATCATGCCATATGGCATGATCCCACTCATTTTAATTCTATAGGTAGAGGCCCATGTCCCAAGATTCCATGATTACTCAGATAAATGAGATCATGCCATGTGGCACGATCCCAATCATTTATGATTAATAGGTAAAGGCACATAGTTTGAAGATAAGTGAGTGTTTAGATAAGCAAGGTTCATCCACGTGGTATCATCTCACTAGCTCATAGTCTATAGATAGAGTAAATTATTATATAAAGCTTGTGAGTCCTTAGAATAATAAGATTAACCTATGAGTAGGAATATAACTCACTCACTACTAAAGAGGGACTAGGATGATAAGTTCTAATTGTAAACCCAATAGAAGAGATAGGATGTGCCAAGTGTGAAGCTATGAAAAAAGTAGACATGAGGCAAGGCAAAGTCAAGGCACATAGATAAGGTCATAGGTCTTGATTGAGTGGAAAATGGATAAGTGTCAAAATCATAAGGAATTTAATTGGGACACTTTTTTCAACTTTGATCCATTCATAAAAGATAAGAAAGTGGACCCTAAATCATTATGGCTAAACACTTGTGTTCTTTTAGAAGGACTATGTATGAAACAAGAAATGCATCATATCTACAAATCAATCCTAGATTAGAGAAGATATATCCTACTTACACTTACAATTGGGGATACATTAGATAATTGGGAGCATGACCTATATAGATATGATATACCCATTTAAGAGATATTTTACCATAATAAGATCACTAGGGAGGGTTCCAAAGTCTCCAGTCAATAAAAAATATGTAATAAACCTAACTAAGTACTATTTTTCATATTCACTATACTAATAACAAGTAAAGCAAAGAAATATAATCTAATACTCACCAAAGCCTATGGCACAAAGTAAGGGTAATAAACACTAAAAGTAAACATGCATAAGAGACATATAATCATGTTAATGTATATGGAATATTAATGCATGTAAGATAAGTGTAAATGCATATCTATCTACTCTTACAAAGGAGGAACAAAGTTAGGAATACTTACCTTTGAAGACAAACCCATCAAACGCCAATACCTTAGATAAGGTTATTTGAAAGAGGTTATTGTGATATGTAAATATGACAAGGATAAATTAGCTATAGGATACATAACCTATCAATGCATCCAAAATACTTCTCCATAAGACAATATCTATATCTCCAAAGAAAGTATGAAACCCTAAGCTTGTTCCTCAAGTAGAATGGTGGATAAAAAGATGTACAATAGCTCTTAATTATTCTTCTCTTCATGATAAATTATGGAAATTAATATGTTTATATAGGTGGATCTAAACCTAAACCCTTTCAAAAGTTTCATCTTATAAGGTCAACCTAATTGACCTAGTATCTTTATTGACAAAAACTCACTAGGTCATAGGTTAGGTCGGCCAAGAGCTAACCTAGACCCTAAATAAGTTTTGCTAATAAGTGTACAAGGTTGACCCAGTCAACCTATTCATATAAACTATCAAAAGAGGTTTTAGGTTAGGAAAATGTGTCCTAAAGGTGGTAAAATACTAAAGGAGTATGCAAAAGAGAAGAACAAGAATAGGGGAATGGTTTTCAAGAGACAAGTTTGTAGATAAAAAGTGGAAAAAGGTATAACAATCCTATAAAGCACCAACGGTCTACCCACGCATTTCTTGGTACACCCCTTAAAGAATGCACTCAAAGAGATTGAGACTTGATGGGTTCCTATAAGATAGAGATCATCAATAAATGATAAAATTTTGAAAATATTATGTGTATACATATGACCCACTCAAATCTCATCATGTGTCACATAGGTGTAACATGAGATGTTGCTTAAGGCATAGAACATGATGACACATAACACTGATGCTAAATAAAGTGTACTAAGGATAAAATAAGTTAAATGAAAGGATATAATTCAAAAAAATGTACCTTTACTTACCTTAGTTCTATAGATAAAGAAGGAGATGCAAGAGATGTGAAGGCATCTAATGTGAAGAACATTAGGAAAACCTATAGAGATTAGTGCAAAAAGAGAGAAAAATCAATTTTATTTGAATATAGGCATGTAGTAATGGAAAAAATTCTCTATGACATCAAGATTCTAATTTTTTTTATGGTTTGAAAAATAAGTTAGTAAAAACAAAGATATGATTAAAACAAGGAATCCAATGGTAGATATTTGAAGGGTAAATAATTATGAATAGTAAATTTTTAATAGGGTAAAAAAGAATTCATTTTCTATTGTTTGACTATTTTGAGATCAAAATAGAGATATGAGAGACCTAATAAAATCCAAAAGACCAAGATGGTGAGGAGATGACAACTAAGGCAAAGAGAATGCTTAGTAGTTGTAATGAGTGTAGCACATGTAAACAACTAAGAATTTCAAATTTGTTTTGAGTATTTTATTTGAAATTGAGTGTTTTATAGAAATTTGTAATTTAAACCAAATATAGAGACCAAAATGAACTTTAAGAAGTTGTTAAGGAAACTAGAGGTCAAATGAAGAACTAGGTTGAAAGGGATTAGAGTAATAAATGTTGAAGGCATTTATTAGAAAAGGTCAAATAGATGGTAGTTTGAAATAACTAGGTCAACCCAGTTGACCAATTAGGTATAAAATCAAGTTTGAAAACTACTGACCTAATAGGTCTAGGCTGACTTAGTTAGTTCAAGAAGAGGTTTGACATAGTACCCCTTGGTCAACTTGGTTTGGTCAAAAGTCCAACTTAGTATTATTGGGGAAAAATGGAAGAGCTAACTTAGTTGTTTAAGGCTAAGTAGCCAACTTAGTACTATAGGGTCAACTTAGTTTGTCATAAAGTGGTTGATATAAAGCTCAAAGGAGGAAAAATCACTAATATAGTAATTTTAAGGTCCAAGGTACCCAACTAAGTACTAAAATGGCCAAATAAGCTTAAAATAGGTCAAATTGATAAGAAATAAATAAATTAAGGCAAATTAGGTTTGTTTTTGTTAAAATTTAAAAGAGTGTGTTTTGATTATAAGTGACATGGAGGTCGAATACATATTTTATTGTTGTATTGTTGTAGGGGCACCAAATATTTTGGTGATTGGTGGATGCATCATGGCTACTAGATCTATTGGAGTACTTGACAGATGTGGATCAAGATAGATTAGTTGTGCTAGGCTTGGGGGGTGTCATGGACATGTGATGAGTTTCATTAAGCATTGATCTAGTGGTCATGTTCCTGAGAGCCTAAGAATGCTTGACCAATACATTTATATGGGTGGTGGATGGGGATATCATAGAGGTTAGTATCACATTAGAGGATGTCCATGCATTACATGGACTCCTTACAAGGGGATGCTAGTGATCATGGGGATATTGGATGATCAAGAAGAGAGGTAATCATTAGCTTGATGGATGAATTTCTCAGATAAGATTCATTCAATATTGAGGGCGAATCTATTTGATGTCTATATTACCTAGATTATAGATAACCAGAAGGTTGTGATAAGACTCATGATAACACAAGTGCTATGTCATAAGTCATATGGAAAGGTACCACTATATGCGATAGCCTTGTGTCAGTTGATATTAGAGTAAGGGGAACTCTATGACATGATTTATATCATATGGGTTCAAATTATGCATGATATGTATGGGATGATATCTAGAGGGAAGAAGACCATGGGGCTAGTGGTATTATTGAGTACGAAGATATATGAGAGGTTTTTTTATGTATCATCCAACTAGATTACCCCATGTGGTTGATGATTGGTTACCTCGAGTGTTGAGATAGGATCAAGTAGTATGGGCTATGCCCCATGTGTCAATGCTATAAATGATCACATAAGGAGAGATTATGTGGTATCCTTATACACACATTATGATATTTTAGCCAAGTTGGGTGATGGTGGTGCTAGGGTTAGTACACGTGCAGATTATGGACCACTAAACTTGCTAGGATAGTTTGGACTCCCTATCGATGGTTCTTATAGTGATGCCCACATTTTGGTCTCAACATGTGAGAGATTCAATGGGGATACGAGGAGTAAGAGCACTAATAGTGAGACTAGAGATTAGACCATAACATGTGAGACCATAGACTGGTTGAGCAAAAAAAATTGTAGATAGAGAGGGAATGGACATTGATGTAGGAGTACTATAGGTACCATAACTATCACCATAGTATGAGGAACAAAAGCAACATCAGTCACACCACTAATGGAGATGCCCTTGGTGAGAGAGAGCATAGAGGGTGGTCATCCAAGATGACTCATCAGTTGGCCAAGGGTAGAGTTGGTTGATAGAGGCATCACTAAGGTGAGTCTTGAGACATACATGGGTGGTGACCCTAGGGTTTTATTTGATTGGGAGTCATCCCAAAGATGAGGTGCTCAAGGGATGAGCTGATAGAGACACCATTCTTAGTGGTTAAGAAAATAGGGATATGGTGATTGGTAGCACTAGGATAGGTAATAAATGGTTGTAATTCTTATTTTTTGATATAAAATATTAGTTTTATGTGATTTGAGTGATTATAGATAGATATATTTTGAGATATATCTATGACATAATATATATCTATTTGAATTTTGTAGATCTTGTAGATGAGGAGGAGACCAAATGGGGATCCATGGTGAGGGGAACACTACATGATATTTTAAATGGGGTGTTAAGGCCATACAACCCTACCACATTGGATTATCTTGTGGTACCAACTACCCCAGCTTAGGTAATCTAGTTCAGAATAGTAGGGGAGGTTTCAAGGTAGCTATAGGCATGCAAATATGGGATATAACCACCAATAAGGGTGGGATATGGAGAGGTACAAACATGGTAGGCCTTGGTGTAGAATAGAGCTACGCATTTGGTTACCATTATTCATCTAGGATAGGTACAAGCCTAGGTGGCTAACCTATAGGGATAGTTAGTAGGCTTGAGATCTCAAACATCCTCATTAAAATATACTATTTAGAGGGGATTGTCTAAGGAATCTATGGGTAGCATGGCTAAGCCATGAGATAGATATGATAGAGCCTAGTCTTATAGCTACAACAATGTGTTTTTGTACTTTATATCAGAAACACATGATATATATATATATATATATATATATATATATATATATATATATATCTCTTATTTTGATAGTTGGATGTTGATCTTATGTGTTTATATTATGGTTTTGGTTGTGGATGCATGGATATATTTCTTTCTAGCACATGTATTTTTCTTTTGTTGTATATTCTATAGGAAATATATGTGTTGTGTTTTATTTTCTATCATTATGTAGGACACATGCATGGTTAAAAATAAATAGGTGAAAAGACTTGTCAAAGTATAAAAAATAAATGAACTAAATGCTATTTCACATTGGGAAATGTGTAATAAAAAAAAGTATGATTAAGTATAAGAAACCAAAGAGTGGTAAACAAGAGAGAATTTTTTTTTTTTTTTAAACCATGAAAAATATTTGGCACCAAATTAAAACAAGTAAAATCACACTAAACCATGTTGGGAAGTATGGAAATAATGTAATAAAATAGAAAGCATGTGAGAGACCAAATGGTAGAAAAAAAAATCAATTAAGTCAATAAATCATACTAAATCATGTTAGGAAGTATAAAATAGAAACATAATTGGTAAAATGGTCTTAAATTTAATCACACTAATTTAGTTTGGGAAGTATGAAAAACTTAAAAAAAATGGTTGGATTCTTACATGAAATTAGAAAATGTGAAGATAAAAGATGAAATATTAATGAAGTAAGAATAAAAAACACTAAATAAATATGGGAATCATTTCAATGATGTATAAATCATAATCAATCACATATTATCTTATATTTGACACATGTAAATTTTTTGTGACTTGGATATTAGAAAATTTTGTGAGGAAGGCCAGGTCTTATCCTTAGTCTTACACTACAATTCACAAAGGGAAAACTAATGAGGTGGAAATAATGTGAAAATATGGTAAAATGGGATTTTTTTGGTAATTTGGAAATTTGGTAATTTTTTAGGAAGGCCAAGTCCTATCTATGGTCTTATAATGCAACTCACAAATGGAATCTCTAAGGGAGTGATTTGTAAACAAAACAATATTTCTTAACTGAAAATATTAGGGTTGTAGGGAGTGAAAAAGGGAATGTAAAAATAATAACATAGGAATATTATGAAAATACCTTAGGATACATGAGGAACACTAATGACATGAGAAGATATTAAGTGACTAGTGATAATAAATATACAAAGGATACTTGTTTGCTAAAGACATAAAGGTGTGTAGGAAAATAAGTGTGATACTAAGATAAAATAATGTTGGAGATTTTGTATAATAAAATAAAAATGGACCTAACTTACCATGATGTTTTCCACATTCCTCAGGACCCCTTATAGAGCCGTCAGTCAATTATGAAGATTGGGTACTTGCATGAGAAATTAAATAACACTAAAAGAGTTTTTTTTTAAATTTTCTTTCTCTAATATATTAGACTAATGTACCCAAATAGACCTCAGATCTATTATTAGGATAATTATAGAGTTTTATATTTGATTGAAAAAGGGAGATGTGCTTAGAATCATGTCTTTTAGTGTGATTTGACTTTTGACTATTGCCTTTTAAATCATTGCCTATTGTTAAATGATTTGGATTTTGAATATCATTATGGATTTGATGATTCCTCCTCTATACATACTTGGAATGACCAATCATGAGAGATAGAGTGATATAAATGAATGAGATTTAGGATTTAGATAAAGGAAGCTAAGTATCCAAAGACAAGATGGACTAGAACACTTAGGCTTAATGATGAACTTAGCATATTATCACAAGTCTCAACCATGTGGATACTTAGTTTGTGAAATGGAATAAAGGGGAATAAAATGAGATCCAAAGTGTAATGGTAAAAGGAGATTATAATGAAATGAATTCTTTGTTAATTCATCACATGGTAAAGAAGAAATGACTAAAGGGAGAGGTTTTTGTAACCAAATCACAATAACAATTATCTATGTTTATAAAGATAAGATAGCAAAGCAATCATGGAAAATAAAAAGGGAGTCATAAGAAAATGAAATCAAGAAGAAAAAGAATGAAATTATGAAAATTAGTCCATAAGATAACATAATGATATCATAGTCAATATAAAGTGTGAAACCAAAGTCACCATGTAAGACAAATAAAAATTTGACACAATGTCAAATGATATAAAAATAGATAAATGAAAAGTTGGAGCACATGTCCAATCCAAATGAAAAATATAATAACACAGTTCATGTATTTATAAGTACTAATATATTTTTCCACACACATTATCCATAACATATGATAAGTCTCTATGCAATTGAATGCAAACTACAACTAATGTCTCATCAATATTTGGTGAAAGTTTAGAAAATAGTTCACATTGAATATCTTTGATGAAAAATGTAAGAATGATTTAAGGATCATGTTGATGAGGGATATAATGTAAGAGATGCTCATAATAATTCATGGGATTGGATTCTATGGGAGATGAAGGAGTCATCAATGGGGAAGGATCCATGGGTGAGGGACTCATGGGTGGAGAAAGATCCATGGGTGAGGGAAGGTCCATGGGTGGAGGAATAGTAGGTGGAAAAGGGACCATATGAGGAGATGGAACCATGAGGGAAGAAGGGGGAGGCTTATTATGAGAATGACCTATGGGAGGAAGGGTATAAGGGGAATGAATGGTTAAGAGGTGATCCTTAAGATGTTGTTGAAGAATGTGACAACAATCAGTGTGATGTGTGCCACATTAGTATCATAGACAATATACCTCTTCATATTTAGGAAGATACTCAGGTAATATTTTTAAGGAGGCATATCCTTTTCTAAGGTTTGAAGAGTAGTGGGACATAAGGTGTCGATATATTTTCATAGCTTGTGACAATACATGGATGAATGATTATCTATGCCATGGAAGTAATAGATACACCCATGAGTAGACTTGGTGGGTGTAATCAAAGGAGGATTGTAAACAAAAGCTAAGGGGGCTTGGTATAGGAAATAATCTCTATTATAATGAACAATAAATTTATTAATGTCATAATAAGGCTGATCAACCCATTTTATGGGTGAAGGAGCCATCTATGGTAAAGGGAGAAAACCATCACTAAGAGAAGGTGGGATTGGTGGAGAGACTAAACAAGAATCAACTAAACAAGTAATAAGATCAAAAGCAAGAAGAGACTCAATTGTAAAGGTAGTGAAAATGGGATCTAAATTGGGCTCTACTAAGGGAGGAATAGGGTCCATATAATACTTAAGGATAGTCTTAAGCATCTCAAGGATAAGTAGGCTAGAGGGATTGTGGTATCTATCAAAGTGATAATGACCAGTCATAACATGATCCATAAGCATACTCCTATGAGGTTATTCAAAAAATAGAGGTGTGCATACCATATCTACCCTATGATAAAGAAGATAAATTCTAAAATTAGTAAAAATATAAGATGGAATATAAGAAGATATACAAAAATATTGAAGTAAAGAGGAATGATAATGAATAATCTTAGCTTCTCAAGCTTGAACAAGACCTCCTAAGAATGGATCATCTAAGGTATAACCATCATCATAGTTAGGTGTATGAATATAAATGGCATAAGTAGGGATGAAATTGTCATATAATGTAGTGTGATGAATGGAAAGCTAAGTTGTAGTTAAGATAGCGAGGATGTCATCACAATGTGGCTGACTAAATGAGGTTACAAAAAAGTGGTAAGTTTAGAGATGAGATGAGGTGAGAGATCCTAAAGTTTTAATCTTGAGATTGATCTTGTAAGAATCATTGTCATCAAAATCTAAGAGGTTATGGGATATATGCCTAGTGAGTTTAGGGTGACCATTATAAACTCAAGTGGAATTGACAAGAAAGTTAAACCATTGAGATTCATGAAATGGAACGATTGGTAAGGTTTCAAGGGTAGAAATTTTGAATACACCATGGTCTTGGAATTATTCTAAGTTAAAAGGATTGGTGTTACCTTTAATCCTATAGATGCATCCATAGTGAGGAAATTTGATGCATTGGCAAGAAAAAGAGGTGACTACTCTCATGTGATGAGTCCATAGACTACCAATAAAAATGTTATAGGATAGAGGAAAATTGAAGATCATCACCTTCACATGAATGGTGATAGGTGGGATGGTAATGGGGATCCACACACAACCTATAGGAGGCATTTTACTTTAGTCATATCCTTCACATGTGCTATATGTGGATTTAATATTGAATTTAGAATACATAAGGGTTTTTATATAATTGAGATAAGTAACACAAGTGCCAAAACCCTCATCAATCAAGGTACACTTGACTTGGATATCACTAATTTGGACACTGATAAACAAGCAGGATAATCTTCATGAAGAAGAATCTCATCAGGGATCATAAAAGCAATGGGAATTTGAGTGAAAGAGAAGTGTCCATTATTTCATCAACATGTATGGACATCTCTTCACATTGTTGTAAAATTCTATCTTCTGATCTTGATAAGGTGGATTCATGTCCTACTAGAGGAGGATGAGGGATGTTCATGTTGAATAAAAGATTCATAATATGGTTATGGTGCCATAGAGAGGTCCACATAAGTTCAATAAATGGGATTTTAGATGGGAGATTAGTAGGTTTTGTGATAGGATCCCACTCATCATAACCTATTAGAGGACTATTGGAAAGAGGTGCATAGTGTTAAAGGAGGTCCTCAATAGGAAGAATAAAAGTACATATAAATTTATGTTGGAAAGAGGAAAAAGGTCTAATTAAAGGACATGTTTGTTGATTATGTTGAAAATATGGAGTAGCTAATGTAGATGTGGTTTAAGAATTGTTAAAAGAAGTGTTGATAGAAGTTTGAGTATCATTGGTGATAGGTAAAGAAGCTAGAGGGATGGTAGAAATAATATGGGAAGTGTTATCTAAAGGAGGTGTTAGAATTGGTTCATAAAAGGATATAAGGTCTTCTTTCCCCAATTCAATTAAGTGATTAGGAGAAGAATCATAGATAACACAAAATGTGTGAGAAAATTGAGGTGTGCGGATAGGTTGAGGATTAATAAAAGCGACCACACTTTACATGTTAGTCATATTGACCACATTCTCTTTAGGATTTGGGTCAAGAATAATATCAAAATTATTGATAGAAGGGGTAGACTTATATTGGGTATCTTGGTGATTTGGAAGAGGATATTTATAGATGGCTAAATGAGCATTAGCCTGGTTTAAAGCTTGATATTTAGTTTTTATTTCATGGGATTTGAAAGTAATGTCATAAGCTTGTTGATGTTGATAAATATTAGAATCATGGTCAAAATTGGGACCAAGAAGGAAATCCATAGATAAATTATAAAGATACCTATAGGTCTTATGAGAATGACCCCAACTAGTGTGAAACCAACAAAATTTATTGGGATCATACCAAGATTTCATGGGGTGAGTAGGATCTAGTTCTCATGGGAGAGGCCTTGGTATATTTTTTTGCAATTTCACTAGGGATAAAGGTTTATGAACATTGATGTTTTTGGATAAAAATAAATGAGTATTATTAATTTGGTTAGGAGGGGAAGCTTGTTATGAAGTTTGGTTGGGAACAACTTGAATAATATGAATGGTATCATAAGAGTTGATGACACAATCATTTGTATCATGATAATTATTATTAATATTTGAGCAACATACAAGTACCTATAAAAGGTTAGGATGGATTGAGTTGATGCATAAGGTAATCTTGATGCTTAGCTTGGTTAATATCCTCCTCTAAAGTATGTGGAGAGAGAGTTTGGGCCTAATATTACAACTTGGAATAGATAACATTGGTAAAAAGATGAAAGAGATTATAATTTTCCATATTATGTTCACATTTTTTAGACAAGGTCTTCCATAATTTAACGAAATATTGTGTGGTTTCCATCTCAAGTTGATTAAAATTGATAAAATGAGCCAAGGTATTCCCAGGGAGATCACTAGTTTGGAACTCTTGGACTAAAGCATTAACTAAATCTTCAAAACTAGTAATAGAATGGGATTTAAGTTGGTTATACCTATCTAAAGCATCACCTATGAGAGTTTTATCTGATAGCTTGGTATTGGAAAAGGTATTTAATTTGACCTAGTCTTTATATAGATTTCTAAATCATTTTAAATAAAGAGTAGGATCAGTTGATCCATTGTAAGAAATGGTAGGGGTGATACCTCCTATATCAATATTAGTAATTTGAGATGAGAGAGACTCATTTTGAAGACACTTGATTATTTTATTAACAAGAGGAGGTTAAGGGATAATATTACCATGGGAATCCCTAAGAGGAGGTAGTGGAATATTTTTATTATGCATGCCCCATGGCATATGTGGAGGGTGGGTTTGAATATAGATAAGGTGATTTTGCATTTGCATCATTTGATTTGCATTATTAGCTTGAAAATCATTCATTTGATTAAGAGTTTTTAATAAGATTTGATGGGCTTAAGCTAAATTATTAACATTTTTTAAGTATTAGAATTGGTAGTAGTGTTTTAGGTACCCTTATGAGTGTTATTTGCAGATTCAAAACTATTAGTAAGTGAGGCACTAGTGGCATAATTTTCTTGTAATGCAAACAATGGACTAGTAGAGGGATGATAAAAAGTAGCACTAGATATAGGATTACCATGGGTATAAAAAGATGCATTAGTGGAGGAACTGAGAAGAGTGGGTCTTGGAAGAGGCTCACTAGATGTAGAACCCACCATGTTAGTAGATATAATAAGCATGGAGGTAGAAAAAATAAAAGAAGAATAAGTCATGGTATGAGAAGGGGTAAAAATAGAGGGAAGAGGATAAGAATAAAAGAATATATTATCCCTAAATCCATGTGAGAACATGAGAGAAGGTGAATGGGGTTACTCAGCTTGACCACTTATCATGAGATGGTAGATAGTAGAAGGATCCTTTCCTTGATGTTGAGTAAACTCATTGATGAAGAAGAGAATTTATGGTGTCACATAGTTCATAGTGTATGTGGGTATATTCACATTGAAATGATAAGAGAGGATTTCAAAGCAAATAACAATGAGGAAGGGTCCTATAGTTTGTAGTGTAAGTGGGTATATACACATTAATTTCATCTAGGATAGGAGCCACAAGTTACTAATGGGATAACCTATTAGGGTTGTTAAAACTCATCATATCCTTTGAATTCAACTCAATGTTTGATTAAAATAGGAATTTTATGATGAAGGAGAGAGATAAGGGAAGGCAAAGTTGATGTAAAGCAAGGAGAGACAAAAATGTAGATAATAATACAGAGTCAATTGGGTCAACTTAGTACTAAAAATAAGGTATGAAAGGTAGCCTGATATGGATATAGATTTGATAGTGTTGAGTTAGTATTGTAACTTGAGATAAATGGAACCTAATAAGGATATAAATTTGACTAGGTTGACTTATTACTGTAACTTGTGAGGTAGAAAGGAGTATTGGGTTAACTAGGTCGACTCAGTAATGTAGGAAAGGGAAATAGATAGTCTATAAGAGACTATGTTGAATATAATGATAGTGTATTAAAAATAGGGAAATGTTTTTGTAATGTACTTTAAATTTGGAAATGAAAACAAACACATAATCAATTTGGTTAATGAGAATGATCTAATTGAGGCACACAACACAAAACCTTACACCAACATTAGTCAATGGGAGTTTTTAAAATATAACATGCAATGAGTAAAGAGAAAGAAGTCAACTAAGAAAGTAGATGCTAACTAAGTGATCATCCTGAATGTTGTTAGATTATTATAAAGTGTTATTTTAAGTGTGATAGGGAAGTTAGATAAGAGTAGGGAACTAAAAATTAATTTATGGATGGTTTTAAGAAGTTTAGGCTGAAAGGGATCTATGTTGGCAATAGTAATAGCTTAGTATTAGGGAATACCCCCTCACTTCACAATATCATTGTGATAAGGGTGTCAGGTGCTTTGCCAATATATACCATTAACCACGTGTTTATACTTGGCTAGAAAACCAAGTTGGCTTCCCCCTTGGTGATGAAATCCAAGTAGGTAGGCCTTGAGTAGACAAATTTTTAAATGCATTTTGAAATTATATGAATTGGTAGTGTGTACAAAAAGGATAAAAATAATGAAACTAAATAGTATATTGAAAAACCACCTAATTAAACTATGTGAGCTACTCTAAGATGGAAACAACTAAAAGTGAAAGTGTGAATAAATTACTAACATATAGTTGTTAATTCCCAAATTAAGCACAATACAAAGTTGGTTCAAATGATAGTGTATGCAACCATTACATAATAGAGTCGATAATTTTGCTACTGTAATATAAAATCAAGAGTCTTTAAGAACTAAGTTGATTAGGTCAACCTAGTCTTTTAGATAGAAGACATAATATAGAACTAAGTCAACCAGGTAAACCTAGTTTGTTACATGATTTTAGTTTTGAAGACTAAAAACTTTGTAAAATATAACTCTAAGGGAGAAATTAATTGAAAAAGAGATAAAAAAAGGAACCTTGGTGGGTTGGAAGATGTTGAGGACTGTGAAATTTCTTTTGAAGTGCCTTGAATATTGCTTTCAAGTTTTGACAACTATGTCGATTGGGTTGACCTAGTTTTACAACTCCTTATTTGATGAAACATATTAAGATGACTATAATAGCCTTGTCAACCTAGTTTGTTATTTGAAATTTGAATATGATACTAAGATAACCTGTTTGACCTAGTTTGTTGTTCTAGAGCTGAATAAGATACTAAGTCGACATGTTTTACATAGTTTGATGTTTGGAAGTGAATAAGAGTACTTTATCCACTTATTCAATCTAGTAACATATATATAATGAATCCCTACATAGAAATAATAGAGCCATTTTGATGAGACTTTGTGTTAAACCTATGCACATAAGTTAGAAACTATATTGGCCTTATCGACCTAGTATCACAAATATAGAAAAATAATAAAATGATAGAAATCAAAAGTGTAAAAGAAAACCTAAAAGGGTTATATTCACATCTAGTTCAATAGAATTTATGCAATTAGAAATGCATCTTATCCACAAATCAATCCTATGTCTGAGAAGATAGATCCTACTTACACTTCTGATTACATATATATTAGGTAATCATGAACATGACCAATATAGATTCACTAAACAAAATTAGGGGATATATTACCATAATAAGATAACTATGGAGGGTTTCAAAGACTTAAGTCAATAAAAAATATGTAATAACCCTAAGTTATATGTTTTCATATTCACTATATTAATAACAAGTAAAGCAAATAAATCTAATCTAGTGCTCACCAAAGCTTGTGGCATAAAATAGGGGTAATAAAAACAAAAAATGAACATGCATAATAGACATATATTCATGTAAATGAATAAATAATACTAATGCATAGAATATAAGTGAAAATGCATATCTATCTACTCTTACAAAGGAGGAACAAAGTTAGGAATACTTGCCTTTGAAGATGAACCCATTGAGCGTCAATATTTCCTTTGGACAAGGTGCTTCACAAGAGGTTGTTTTGGTATGTAAGGATGACAAGGATAAATAATATATATGCTATAATACTTATCAATTCATCTAAAATACTTCTCCAAAAGATAAGATCTATATCTCTAAAGAAAGTATGAAACCCTAAGCTTGCTCCTCAAGTAGAATGGTGGATAAGTAGATGTGTAATATATCTTAATTTTTTTATTTATGATAAATGATGGAAATGAATGTGTTTATATATGTGGATCTAACCCTAAGACCTTATAAAATTTTTATCTAATAGGGTTGACCCAGTCAAATTGGTATTTTTATTGACAAAAACTCACTAGGTCATGGGCTAGGCTAGCCAAGAGCCGACCTAGACCCTAAATAAATTTTGCCAAGAAGAGCACAATGTCAACCCAATTGACCTAGTCATGTAAACTATGAAAATATGTTTTAGGTTATAAAAATAGGTACTGAAGGTGGAAAAATACTGGAGGAGTGTGCAAAAGAGAAGAACAATCTTATGAGAATGGTTTTTAGGAGACAAGTATGTAGATAACAAGTGGAAAAAGGGAAAACAATCATACAAATCACCAATGGCCTACCTACCCCTTTCCTAGTACACCCCTTAAGGTATTCACTTAAGATATATTGAGACTCATTGGTTTATTCAAGGTAAATATCATCAATAATTGATAAAATTTTGAAAATTTTATGTGTATATAGATTATACAGTTAAAAATATTGATGAAGTGTTATGAGGTCAGCCCCTCATCCATTCATAGTGCCATAAAAGTATAAAATGGAATATGATCCCCACACTAACCATTCATAATATCTATAGTAAATATTCTTCTCCATTAGTATTTTATCAAATTGCATAATTTTAACTTTATCAACTGATCATTGGTAACCCAAAATAGCCTACCAAAATTGTTAGGTGCAATCCACATTAGATCTATTCTCCAAGCTCTTTAATGGGCCATGGAATTATGTTTCATATTATCTATTATAATATGAGGAATATTTTGACATAATACTATTATAACATTTCAGTCCATGATGGCCAAGAGTGGGATCTTGTGTCTTTTGGAGGCAAGACCCATCTCTTCCTTCTATATATACTAATACCTAGTATGTTAGAAGTCTTGACTCTATTTTCAAATAAATGATGAAAAATAATGAAAATTTGATTTTATATATGCATTTAGTATTTATATAGTCCATGAGTTAAAATTAAAATGGTTTATACATAAAACTATGTTAGAATTTTTCAATCGATGTTTCGATTCATACTCCATGAACCATCATTAGGATGAAAAAATGAAATGATAAGTTTTCAGATTTGGATATTACTTTATATCTATGATAATAATTTTTGGGATTTATTGTCATATCTAAAATTTAATATCTATTTATGCAACATTATAATTTCATTTTCTCATCTTAATGATGGTTCATGGAGTGTGAACCGAAATGTTAATTGCAAAACTCTAACACAATTTTATCCATAAACCCTAGAAAATTTGATTTTCTATGTAAATGCATCTAGTTGCCCAAAAATTATTCCACTATTTTTTGGTTTTTTGGATCAATATAAATTTTATATAAGTTTAATAAATACTTTATACCAATTTTATTCATTAATTAGGATGTGCTTCTATTATTTTAGTTAATATTTTGGACTCTTTTCACTTTATTTGAAGTCCATAACGATTTGTATGGAATAATATACATCCATGTTTACAGTTCATTCATTAAAGGAGACTTAAAATTATGAATTTGAATTTTTTCATTAGGTTCTCTCTCCTTATGTGATTGAACCCTGAGCCATTATGAAACGTAGCATACAATGGTACAACTATAGCTAAGCATGTTGTAGTCTTGTAATTATTCGTATTCCCTTTTAATCAGAAAGGTTTATTTATAACTTACCCTCACTCTCTTTTGATGTTTATTTATGAACAAGTGATCTTTACCTTAGTTTATAAATGGAAAAGTGAATCAAAATAGATCTCTCATCAACATGTTGCAATGGGTCTAACTAGATGTGTAAAGCTATGTAAGTTAGTGAAAAAACCAATATTGGACCTCTGGTGGTAGCATTATGTATCTTGGATATATATTCCTAGTAGGATATCTAATGGTGCCACATAACCATAGTTAATGCCTTGGATAGTTAACAACAATCCTAAAATGAGATGATGTAAGTGCCCGAATGGTTCCCTGAACTTGCTTAGTATATCTAACCTCATAGGTGCAACTAGGACTAAGATCTTGGATTCAATAATAGGTTTTGAATGGAGGTTTGTAAATGATATTGTTCATCATTAAAATTTTACTCTAGGGTTATTTACTCTATTTGAATATAATTATGTACTTCTTCTATTTTGAGTGTCACATCCTTGAATTTAGGGTGATGTACTTCATCCTTTGGGTTTTTAGTATTTCAAAAACAATCAAGTGGATCATAAGACCATTCATCATAAAAATAGAGGTTGTATGAATCCCCATTTCATGTATATTTATTCATGTTTGAATTCATAATATTCATCTTGGATCAAGATAGGATCTTCGAATTGATTTGATTTGAATGTGTGTAAATTCTTGGATTATCAATTCAAAGTTGATTTTTAGATTTAAGTCAATTTTTAATTTGATGTGAGATTGGAATGCATCTTTATTCAAAGTGGAACCTTTTATTAGAGTTGTCAATGTACTTTAAAATTTAAGGAAGGATGTTCAATTTAAGTTATTTTCAATGTTATAATTTAATGTTTGAGCATGAGGTTTGTTTTAAAAATAGAAGTGTGTCTACAAAGTGAGATTTGGAAATTTGAACATTT
This sequence comes from Torreya grandis, assembly GCA_037957365.1. NCBI lineage: Eukaryota > Viridiplantae > Streptophyta > Pinopsida > Cupressales > Taxaceae > Torreya > Torreya grandis. The sequence continues at coordinate 1,715,900 of JARHVA010002800.1, read as the reverse complement.
GATCTTTGATTTTGACTTATTTTTTATTTAAATTTAAATTTTTGATTTTAAAAATATTAATTTTTAAAGTTTGAATTTTTTTAACCTTCAAACTGGGAAAGTTTGGCTTTATCTTTGACTTTGAGCTACTTTTGGTTTGACTTGAGTTGACCTTTCATGTTTGAATTTCATTGACCTTTGAATGTTAGATTTTGAATTTGATTTTTACTTGGCACAATTTACTTAATAATTTTGAATTTATAATACTTAATGTGGAACATTTGACTTTATAATTTTTACTTTGGAAGAGTTGACTTGGAACATTTGACTTTAGAAGTTTGAACTTGGAAGAGTTGACTTGGAACATTTGTCTTTACAAGTTCAAATTTGGAAGAGTTGAATTTGACTTTAAATTATTTGAAAAATTTGATTTTAGATGACTTGAAACATTTGAATTTAATAGAGTCAACTTTGGTTGACTTGGTTAGAAAGTTTGACTTGTAATATTTGACTTTTGATGACTTGGAATGTTTGACTTTAGAAGAGTTGAGTTTGACTTGACTTGATTTGATATGTTTGAATTTAGAAGAGTTGAATTTTACTTTATTTTATTTAAGATGTTTGACTAGTTTAGAAAACTTTAATGATTTATATTTGAATTAGAATTGGATTTGGTTCATAATGAACCTATTTTGGATGTGTTTTAAAATGGGTGACATAAGGATATAATATGAAAAAGGTACCATTTCAATTGGAAAAAATGAATATAGGATGGAATAAAATAACCCAAAAATTGAGCAGAGTAATGCCTTATCATGAAAGTTTGTAATGGGATGTGACAAAGTTTTTAGACTTAGGATAATTTTGATTTTTTTGATGTGTAAGGTATAACACATAAAATAGGTAAATGATAATCAAACAAGAAATGAAATGCATATAAGACCATCCCTATCTTAGGGGTAAACTGGGTGTGAAATGTGATTGTAACCCACATATCTACCTCAGAGTAAGTTACAATAGGTTAATATATTAACCCTCACTTCAAGTACTATATCATGATATCTTGGGGGAGGTTGGTTTCCATCACACTATAAATCATTTATGGGTGAAAGGTCTTAAAATAAAATTTTGAAAATGATTATTCTATGGTCCCTAATATACCTCACAATATGTGGGACTCAAATTTATATAGAAGAAAAAAAAAGGAAATTCATAGGAGGGTCTAGCCCCTTAGTGACCAATTCAAACTTAATATCTCAATGAAGTGGTACTATATATTTAAAATTCAAAGGTGATGTCTGATAACTTAGTATCATGGATAAATCCCTTAATTTCATTAAAACCTTTATGGGAAATTTATCTTTGATCTAGTAATAATTACCCTAAATTTATATCCCCCATTAGAGTATAGGGTTGGTATGTATGTGAGGGGATGAAATCCCAATTGCTCCACCTATGGACTCATATATTGTTATGAAATATGCCTTGCACAAAAAAAATAAAAAGTGAATGTTCACTATTTCTAATCCTTAGGATCCCACAAATGGGAAATAAGAGAGCATATTCTAGTTTCACTTTAAGAAAAGGTAATATTAACCTATGTGTATTTTATATTTCTAGGGACCCATAAGTGGGAAAGGGGAGAAAATACACGCAGTAATCCACCCAAAAATAAATAAACAACACAAAAACTCAAGCAATGAAAACACAAGTAAGTTTTATAACACCATTGTCAAATGTTGGTTCTTTTTATGCACCAAGATAAAATGTGTTTGTGTTTTAAAATAACATGTCTTTGACTAGCATAACCTATAGAATAACAAGATAATATTTAACTATGGCCTTTGAAAAGTAAGAGGATGTTGAAATTTTCATATTTAATATTTTTGGCATGAACTCATGTATCTATAGTCATGAATTGGAGATATATAACCATGAGTTCTTAAATCTACATGTAAAACACATAGAAAGCATGAAATTGTGGAAGTTATATCAAAGCCACATTTCTCAAAGTGAAGACATGAATATACATTTACTACTTTGTAAATTACATAGAATAACATAAAAATGGTATGAGATCATTTAAATTTAAATAAATTGACATTTCTCATGAACAAAGTCATGAATCTATAGTCATAAATTTGTAAACCTAAATATAGGAAATAGGCATAAGGTACAAAATCACATAAATTTAAATAATGCCACATTTTTCATGAATGAATTAATGGATCTATAATTGTGACTTTAAAAACCTATAAAGAGGAAACAAATACAAAATATAAAATCATGTAAAAGACACATTTTTTATGAACAAAGTCATGGATCTACAATCATAACTTTGAAAACCTACACAAAAGAAATAAATAGAAGATACAAAATCACATAAGCTTAAAAATAGTTATGTTTATTGTGAATGAAGTCTTGGATCTATAGTCATGACTTTAAAAACCTATATAGAGGAATATAAATAAAATTCAAAATAATAGAATGTTAAAACTATGCCATAAATTGAAAATTAAATTCATAAATCACAAAACATGATATTGTAAATAATAGTTAAAATATCAATTGGCTAGATGACAGCTAGTGGTTAAGTCTAGCGACCTAACAAAATGTCACACCTATCAAGATTGAACCCACATTTATAGAATGTAAATTTGTGGTTACAAAATGCAAATTCACTTTGAATTTAGACATAGATTTTGAATGGTTTCAAGATAAATTTTGATGGATTCTGGATTGAAATAACTCAAGATAATTAGACAAAAAGGCTTGGATGATTTCAAATGATGATTCATGGGTTGCATAGTCCAACTGATCATCCCATATGTGATCAAATTTTTTTAAGGGAGGTTAGTTAATTATTAGTATGAAAATCAACCAAAATAATATGAAACATAACATCTTAGGTACATGTCCTCAAATTAGGCAAGGTCAATAAAGAGACAAATAAGTAAATATAAAGATAATCAAACTAATATACCTTACCTTTTGGATTTTTACCTCTTTACATAATTCAAGTGTGGAATGGCCTAGATATAGAGATTGAGGTCTTTGGAAATAGCATGAAGCTATTCCAATGACATATCCCCTTGTACTATGTGTGATTTATTGAGTAATTAAGGAACTTGGTGAAGCTTTTCTTAGAGATTTGATAGCATAAGTATAGTACAAAAATCTCATTAAATCAAGAAGTGTGGTTGAGAATAAGGCCTCTTATATTATATATTTATTATTTTGATTTAGATTGTCAATATTGTATTAAGAAGTGTGGTTGAGAATGCATCCTCAAAAGAGAGGCAATCTTTAAATGTTATGACACAAAGTGTGTAAGTTCTAGTAAGAGGATCCATTCATGAGTTTTTAGAGTTGGTAAGTGATTTTCATATACAATTTTTACACTCTTCTCACCTTGCATTAAAATTTCCTTATGGACACCCTTGAATTTTGGAAAATAATTTTAAATTTCCAAGTGGTGGAGTGATGTAGGAAATTAGGAATTATTTGAATTTTGGTAAATATTACATGTGGATTTTATGTAATCCTCATTTTTAGAAGTTTAATTAGGATAATCAATAAATTAGCTAATTTAGTTGAATTTTGTCATTTTGTGGTTTCATTTTAAAGGTTTGATTTACTTGGTTTAATATTCCTAGTGAGATATCTTCAAGAGGGGGACTAGTCTCAGGACGATGATGATAGATTAAAAAAATAGATGTAGTCTATTTACATAATCAGGGATGTACCAATGTCTAATAGAATGTGTATTTAAATTATGTTGATGTTTTGGAATGTTTTAATTATTTATGACTTGGTTTTTGTGTTATTTTAAAAATCATTCTAATTTAAAAATTTGACATGCAGGTGATGAAATAGAGTGTCTATAATCACCTAACCTAATGTGGATATCTAAGGTTTGAGCTATAAATAATGAGATAAATCCTAAAAATGAGTTATAGATACATCAAATGTAAGGTGACAAAAACCCTAAAATTACCTGTTGACCATTTTTTTGTCTAACAAGCCAAAAATTGGTCCCCTTCTTCCCCTGCTGTTCTAGGCCATTTCATTTTTTGATTTTGTGCAAGTCCAAGAATTTCTATGAAATCTACAGGTCCATTTCTATGGACTTTATAGGTCTATTTCAACGGATTCTATAGGTCCATTTCTATGGACTTTGTAGAGCTTGAATTTCTACAGACTCAGTAATGAGGTTTCTACGGACTCTGTAGGTCCATTTCTATGGACTCTACAGGTTTTCTACGAACTTCATAGGGACTTCTACGAACTCTGTAGGGTTAGTCTTTGGCACATGAAGAATCAGTTTAGAAAGTGTTGGGTTTTACAAGGCTTTTTTGGGCTCTTGTCTGAAGAAATTCACAAGGAAGGTTGGCATCTTTGAACCATTGAACTAGTTCAATGCCTTGGTTCAAATTGATAGGTTCATCATTCAAGTTCAATGCCTTGGTTCAATCGGCCTTGGTTCATCTCTTGGTTCAATCAGCAAAGTTTAATGGATTGGTTCAATGTTTAAGTTCAATCAATTAGTTCATCGATAAGTTCATTGGCTTGGTTCAATGTGTTGGTCCAACTCTTGGTTCAACATGCAGTGTTGAACCATTGAATTGGTTCAATGGTTGGTTTAAGTAGGAAAGGTTCAAAGGCTTGGTTCAAGGGAGTGCCCTAAAGCCAAAGGGCAAGTGCCTTTGCAGAGGGTAGTTCTAAGTTTAAAAGCCCTTGCAGAGGGTAAGAAGTACTTCAAAAGAAAGATAGCTGCAAGGGGTAAGTTTTTTGGAATTTTTTTTAAGGATGAATTCTTTCAGACTTTTTGTCTGAAGGAATTCCTTCGGACAAAAAGTTTGAAGGAATTCAGAGAAAAGCTGTGAGCTAAAAAAAGAGCTAAGGAATGCAACGACCCGCCAAAAGATCACCCTCGAGGGATGAAAGAGTAGAAGGAAACAAAGCAAGAAGAATACAAGGTGAAGAAAGAGAAAAAGTAGTCCAAGTGGAAAAGGGAAGGTGATTTATTGCCAGATGATCAACAAACAACATAAACAATAAATGGTGTGGCCTATCTTCTCCAATTTGCATTTAAAAGTAGACAAACCACAATTTTTTTGTAGAAAAGAGGCACAACCTATGCTTCCAAATTAATGCTTGAATGCCAAAGTCAATTTTGGTGATTATAAAGCATGGTTCCAATAGGCCTCTTTTAGAAGAATGACATCAATAATAGTGACTTCCTCTTTCCAATGTTTTCAGCACACATGGGCCAGCTCATCAAAAGGCACCAAACTCTTTTCAAAAGAGGCACCAAGTTCTCTTTCCTTCTTGCTATATATTGTAAAAATTCTCATTTTGAGAAGGATCCCCTTTCCTAGCCTTAAGGCAAAACTCTACCCAAAAATCTCTCGAGCTTGTAAGGCAGAGTTGCCAGATTTTACCTTGAATTAGGACTTAGCATTTTTACCTCTATCTGGAGTTACACTTTAAAGTATATGTCTATTTTCTTCTTTTGTGTTAAGTCATTGTCTTTCATGCTTTTCATAGATTGATTATAGCATGTCCAGTGCATTGTGAAGTCTCCTTTCTATAGGTCTACCAGAAGTGTCTATAGAAAGAATATAGGTGCCTATGAATAGGCTATCAAAGTGTGTCCCAGAATGCCTTTGCTAGTTCCTTCCTCCCTGTACTTCCATGGACCCCTAGCTAACTATTGTAGAAGAACTTCTGACTTTAGATGAAGTGTATGGGCACTTCTTTTTGGTGAAAAGTGTATATTTGGGCTGGGTGGGTCAACCTTTTTTGGTGTATCACCTTTTCATTTTTTAGGCTTAGGTTCTATTTTTTTAGCATCTCTCTCTCCCTTTTCATCGCCCCCCCCTTTTTTTTCATTTTATTTGTTAGTAGTAGGAGAAAATAAGGCCTAAAAGATACATTAGAGGGAGCTAGCCCTTATCTAGAGACTCTCCCATCTAGCTTCACTAGTCCCACAAGTGAGAGGGGAGTTTCCATTATTGCGTGTGGAAGGACAGGAGCTAGGCATCCTGCCCTTGGGTGCAATCCACTATGTCAGTAGTTTTTGGCACACCTAGTGGGACCAACTAGGACAAGTTTTGCCCAAAGAGTTAAAGATTTTTTGGTGTGTTCTTCAGCCGACCAACCTTTGGAGGCTTTTACATTAACACCAATGGTGACTTTGAGTTAAATCAACTGGTTATGTAGTTTTGGTACCATACCATCAAGAAACAATATTCTAGTATGTATAATCCCATTGTTCAGAGCCATGTACCCTATTTTCCTTGTCCATCATGGCTATTATCATCACCAACCTTATGTTGATCCTTATCAGGTCTAATGTGACTACTCCCAGCCCTATCATGAGCTATATCAGCCTTATGCCCAGTCTTCTCATTGCATCACTTCTCCCACTCAACCCAGTCTCTTTGCCAATCAACCCATTTTTGCCTTCAAATGAGCACTGCTGGGATACAAAAAGTATGTAATAGATCTTGACACTAGAAGGGGATGTGGCTAACAAATTCTTGATCATGTCATCCATCAAGTGAGAAATGCACTAGATTAGGTTAAGAGTGAATGGACTCCTATTGAAAGAGCCAACTGGCAAAGGCTTACAAGTGAGATGCTAGATGTGAGTGGTATGATTACATCTTTGGAAGAGAAGCTGAGTATTTATGAGAGGCAGCCTTGCCAAGTCTATCAACCTGTATAATCATTGCCCCAAGTATTTTATCAATCATATGTAACCCCTGCTTATGAGCCAAGCCAAGCCTGTCAAAGTCCTTTCCCCAATTATGTTGAGGATAGTTTTGAAATAGTAAATCTTATGTTTAAGGCTAATCTTGATAGACAAATCAGATTGGTAAATCCTCAAATGTAGCATTCTATTTTGGCAACAAGGGAAGTGGAATCTAAACCCTTACTACCCTCTCACATTGTGGCCCCATCACCTCAAAAGGAGATGCCCAGTTTGAATGTCTTGAGCTGGAATAAAGTGGTTAAGTCATGGAATAACAAGGAAGAGAATGAAATTGTTTAAGAATGTGAGGTACAAAATGAGGTTAGTCATTTTCAAGTCCCTCCCACCCTTCCTCATGAAGCTTCTTCCATTTCATGGCAACCTTCATGCACTCCCCATCTCTATAATGATTCCTATGAGCCCTAAGAGGTACAAAATGAGGATAATCTGGCTAAGCAAATTAAGGAATTAGAGGTTAGGATGAGACTACTTGGAGAAAGAGAGATGGAGTTTTCAAACCTTGTAGAGGAGCTGACGCCAAAAGACACCCCTTCCACAAATCCACAAGCTAATTTCAATATTAATGAAGTGTTGGTAAAGTGGAGGGATGAAAATCAAGAAATTTTGGCCCAAGGTCTGCCCCCTCCTATTCTAGAGAAAAATTCCTCTTGTGTGCCAAATCCTTCCTATCAGATGGCACTTGATCTTTCTAGCTCAATCGATGCATCAATCGATCCTACCCTCAATCCCATACACCTAACTTTTTAGCACACCTCTTTTTAGATAGCTCTTCTTGTACATGAGCAGACCCTCCCAAATCCTCCCCAACCTCCTCAAGTCTTTCAACATGATCTCCAAATTCCAAGCTGGAAGAAGGAACATCATGAACTAGCTCAGGACCTTGAAGAGGATAAAGTTGCTGCCTATTCATAGGAACAAGATTCCAATCCTAAGATCATGAGTTGGAAGCAAACAGTGGAATCTTGGGGTAGAAAGGAAGAGGAGGAGAAAGGTTTTTCTCAAAACCTTGAAGAAGATGAGGCTAATCTTACTCTTGATGATGATTGTGACCTCTAGGAAAGGCTCTTCCAAGAGGATATAGACAGGCGGATTGTAGAGTTGGAATCCAGAGAGAGAATCCTTAGCTAGTGTGTGATGGATGGTTCAGACCCAATGACACATTCCATGTCTGAACACACCCCACCTACACATCTCCAAGAGAGCTATCAAGCCATGCATGATATAGGTGAAGTGTTGACCAAATGGAAAGAGGAGAATCATTTGATTCTAGTTTAAGGACTACCTCCTCTTCCACATGAGTTCGTTCATCAGCCTTCCACTTCACCCCTTCTCGAGGAGGAAATTGTCTTGAAGGAAGCAAGTGAAGAGGAGTATGTTCAGTTCATGATTGAATAGGGAGACTTCATGAGTGTGGATGAGGAGGAGATCACCATAGGTACCCCCTTTGATGAGCAAGAAGACAAGTCACAAGCTTTTGCCTCTATCTCTGATGATAAAGAAGTGTTTTCTACCCCTTTTCTCATTTTGAAAGATGTTGTGGAGGGGCATGGACACTTTATTTACCATGCTTTAAATGATTTTTTTGAATTTATTGGGGTAGGTTACACTATTCTTCAAGGGGGATATGAGCTAGCTAAGAGTGGAGAAGGCAACATTGGGACTCAAATAATTATGCAAAGGGGCTGTAGGCTTTCAAATTTATCCCTTCAAGAGGTTGGTGAATCTAAAGATACTTTATTTGAAATCATCAAGGAGGATGGTCATACCATGGAACCTGAGCATGAGGCAGAAGAGAAAAAGCCAGTCAATGATGCATATCAAGGGGCTTATGGTGATGAGCTAGTAGTGATTGATTTCTTGATGAGATACACCAGCATGAAGAACCAATAGGAGGCAAGCTTCCAAGAACAAATAGAATATGTATATGTTGGAAGCATGTTTGAATCTAATCAAGTCAGATACAAGCCAACCTAGGTGGTAGGCAAGAGGATTGGGTCACCAACTCTCCATTTCATTTAGCCATTTGTCCACCACCATAAGTTTCCTTACCAAGAAGGAGACTTAAGGAGTTTTCCCTTTGATCCAAGAGGGAAGCAAATACACCTAGTTAGTTGTACATAGTAGTTTGCTTTCATTTGTCTTTCTTGTTTTCCATAAGTGCAAGTTGTAAAAGTAGTGTTTTTAGTCTTGTGTGTGCTTTCCCTTGTGTCTGGGGTAAAAAGCTTCATGTTTGATTCTTGGATCTTTGGGGCTATTGCTAACCTTTCTTCAAAGCTACATTCTGACTCCATGCCCAATGGACTACAAGGCAACTAGTCTCTAAGCATAGCAGGCATGCTTCCCCTGGGAGTCACCAATTTGTTGACCATTTTTTGGTCTAACACGCCAAAAATCGGTCCCCTTCTTCCCCTGCTATTCTAGGCCATTTCATTTTTTGATTTTGTGCAAGTCTAGGAATTTCTATAGACTCTACAGGTCCATTTCTATGGACTCTATAGGTCTATTTCTACAAACTCTATAGGTCCATTTCTATGGACTCTGCAGGTCTATTTCTATGGACTCTATAGGTCTATGTCTATGAACTCTGTAGAGCTTGGATTTCTACAGACTCAACAATGAGGTTTCTAAAGACTCTATAGGTCTATTTTTATGGACTCTATAGGTTTTCTACAGACTTCACATGGACTTCTATGAACTCTGTAGAGTTAGTCTTTGGTGCATGAAGAATTAGTTTAAAAAGTGCTAGGTTTTACAAGGCTTCTTTGGGCTCTTGTCTGAAGAAATTCATAAGGAAGGTTGGCATCTTTGAACCATTGAACCATTGAACTAGTTTAATTCCTTGGTTCAAATCAACATGTTCATCATTCAAGTTCAATGCCTTGGTTCAATTGGCCCTAGTTCATCGCTTGGTTCAATCAGCAAAGTTCAATGTTTAAGTTCAATCAATCAGTTCATCGGCAAGTTTATTGGCTTGGTTCAATGCATTGGTTCAATGCTTGGCTCAATGTGCAATGTTGAACTATTGAATCAGTTCAACAGATTGGTTTAATAGTTGGTTCAAATGGGAAAGGTTCAAAGGCTTGGTTTAAAGGAGCGCCCTAAAGCTGAAGGGAAAGTGCCTTTGCGGAGGGTAGTTCTAAATTCAAAAGCCCTTGCAGAGGGCATGAAGTACTTCAAAATAAAGATAGCTACAAGGGGTAAGTTTTTTGGAATTTTTTTCAAGGAAGAATTCTTTCAAACTTTTTGTCTGAAGGAATTCCTTTGAACAAAAAATCTAAAGGAATTCAGAGAAAATCCACAAGCTAAAAAAAGAGCCAAGGAACGTAGTGCCCTGTTAGAAGATCACCCTCAAGGGTTGAAATAGCAGAAGGAAACACAATAGGAAGAATACAAGGTGTAGAAAGAGACAAAGTAGTCCAAGTGGCAAAGGAAAGGTGATTTATTTATAGATGATCACCAAATGGTGCAAATAGTAAACGGCATAGCCTGTCTTCTCCAATTTGCATTTAAAAGGGGACAAACTACAATCTATTTATAGAAAAGAGGCATAGCCTATGCTTCCACATTAATGCTTGAATGCCAAAGTAAATTTTGGTGATTATACAACATGTTTACAGTAGGCCTCTTCTAGAAGAATGTCATCAATAACAGTGACTTCCTCTTTATGATGTTTTTAGTGCACATGGGCCAGCTCATCAAAGGGCACCAAAATATTTTCAAAAGAGGCACCAAGTTCTCTTCCCCTCTTTCTATATATTTTAAAAATTATCATTTTGAGAAGGATCCACTCTCTTATCCTTAAGGCAAAAATTTTCCCAAAAATCTCTCGGGCTTGTAAGGCAGAGCTGCCAGATTTTACCTTGAATCAGGACTTAGCATTTTTACCTCTATCTAGACATGCACTTTAAAGTATATGTTTATTTTCTTCTTTTGTGTTAAGTCATTGTATTTCATGATTTTAATATATTGATTACAACATGTCCAGTGCATTGTGAAGTCTCCTTTCTATAGGTTTGCCAGAAGTGTCTACAGAAAGAATATAGGTACCTGTGAATAGGTTGTTAAAGTGTGTCCTAGAATGCCTTTATTAGTTCCTTCCTCCCTGTACTTCCACGGACCCCTAGTGTTTCTACCTCAAATTTGCTTTTCAGACTATAAGAAAAAGAAACTAGAAGAAAGTAATGGACAAGGCTTGGAAGTACCTGGACATAAGATTGCACACCGTAAATCCAGACGTTCGTGGGCACTCCTCTTTGGCTGTGGAGGAATGACACCTGCAAAGAAGAAAGAAACTTGGACAAAGAGATGTTAGATAGATAGATGGTGGGTTGCCAGGCAAAAGCCTGTTCCCAGAAGTATAAAAACTTCCTTAAGGGAGGTCAACCCACTATTTTGATAAGATAATGACTGCTAAAAGACAGAATGACAGAATACAGAAGTGACAAAAAGATTAAAAAGGAAGGAAGAAAACAAAATGATTACCTGAATGAAGGAGTTGGGCTGAAGACAGTCACCGAGGTCGGTAATGTCGCCGGCGTCAGTTAGCTGATCTGCCGTTGTCGGCTATCCTGCTGACGTCGGTTGAGGAAGTGACCGGCGTCGGTCGGGGTTGTGGCCTGTAGTCGGGTTTGAGCAGGGTCTGGTCTGAGTCTTGGTCTGTGGTCTGTCTGTGGACGGGTTTGAGGCTGATGGATGGGTCTGGGTCTGATGGACGGGTCTGTGGATGGTCTCAGGCAGAGATACAGGGGAGAGGAAGAGACACAGAGGACAACAGAAAATAGATGATTAAACTGAAGAAATGAAATAAAAACCAGACTAGCTTACCTGTAGCCTGCTGAAAGAAGAGAGAGGAAGATGTTGCTGGAGCCACTGAAGAGTTGCTGCAAGGAGAAGATACTGATCCAGGGCCTGATTCACCTGTTGCTGCTGCTGTACGAGGTTAAGACGGAGGAGAGATGAGAGCCAAAGCACCGAGAGAAGCTGTTTGCGAGCTCAAGAGTCTAGGGGCTGCAACAGACGCAGAAGGGGATAATGAAGGCTGCCGACGCCGGCAGTTTCGCCGACGTCGGCCGAAGGGTTGCCGACGTCGGTGGTCGCAGGATGGGCATAGAGGCTAAAAATAGCCTCTGCCCATTCTTGCACACCGCCGAGCGAGGGGTCATGGGCAGAACGGTCGCAAGGTTGCCAAAATGGACGAGGGGGGATATAATGGTGAGATTTGGGCTAATAAATGCTAGGGGGAAGGTGGAGGGATTCAAGGGAGGATCCAAGGAGGCAAGGGTAGGGTGGAAAGGGGGCCTCAATTAATTAAAAGATGTTAATTTCTAATTAATAAGACCTAGGTGGGTTAGGGGCCAAGGAGGACTAGGAGGGAGAAAGGACCAAGGGGGAGAACCAAGGTGCAGACACGTTTGCGGTGTCTACATTTGCCCCTTTTTGTCTTGTTGGTTGTTCTGGACGAACTGCAAGACAAAAACAGGAGTTGGTTGCCCCAGAAAAAGGATGAGGTGTTCCCCCCTCAAAGCGATAGTCGAGAGAAGGGAACCGAAGATCGAGTATCGATTTGACAAAGAAATGGATAGAAGAGAGATGAAAAGTGAGTGAAAACGCTGAAAAAGTCATGATTGCGTGCATGCCACTGCACAAGAGGGTCAGGTCAAATTGTCGCATCGTCAAGGGTCAAGGAGTGCCAAAATTGAAGTAACCGGGCCCCAGCATTTAGTCGTCTGCTGATCGGGTCACTCAATCTAAGCTGAAGCTCCAAATGGTCATCGTGTCCCAGGTATCCAGGGCTCAGGAAGTGCTCCCAGAAACACGAAAAGGCCACAAGTGGTAGGGATCAACTGGCTCGCGATCCTACACTTGTGAAGGGTCAAAAAAGGTCTGCGAACAATTCTGCTAACCAGCCGTGGAATAGCATACACGCAAAAACAACCAAGGCAACATTGTCTTGGAAGAAGGTCAAAGAAGAAGGAGATAGGCATGGTCGCCAATGGTCATTGGTCAAGAGGATGGATGGACGAAAGGATGTGGCCGAGCTAACCCCAGAAGACCCCATGTCAACTGAGTGCTGCCTACATAGCCCTGATGATAGGGCCTCATGCCGATGTAGTTCTCCCTAAAAGGGAGGGAGGGTCAGAGGGATTGATTGGTCTTGGTCAAAGTCGATGATTGGTCTTGGTCAAAGGTCTTGGTCAAAGTGACGAAGTTGGGCGTGGTAAGAGTCAAAGAAGAGAAGGTTTGTCCATCGTAGAGATGAACAAACGGGGGTGGTCGAGCTAACCTCAGAAGATGTGGTATCTGAGTGCTGCCTACATAGCCCTTGTCCTAGGGCCTCAGACCAATGTAGTTCAGACAAAGAGGGTCAAAATGGTCGATGATGAGATTGGTCGAGCGTCGAAATGATGAGGCTCAGATGAGGATAAAAGGATGCTACAGATGGTGTATTCTGTAGAAGTGGTCGAGAGTCTTTCATCTCTAGCAAGTTTCCATAGTCGCGATGGATGTATGCTAAAAATGAATGAAGGGTCTATTTATGCTTCAGCAAGTATTGGTTTATGCTTAACATAAATTGGGTCTGGTCGGTAGTTTCCATGTGTATTGGTGTCCATAGAAACTATGCGAAAAGGACAAGGATGATGCCTGATGTCATGTTGAAAATGTCGAGGTTGGAGTGAAAAAGTGTTGAAGTTGGCTTGGTTTAAGAATGAGTCGACAAGAGACGTGGCCAAAGCGTGACCAAAGTGTAGAGAAAAGGTGAAAGGCAAATCGCTCTTTCATTGACAAGGACCAGAAAAGGAAGCATAGATAGGGGTGATTAGAACCAAAGCCCCATTCATGCATTACGTCGTTGACCAGTGTTGAGTTAGAACGGTAATCGAATCACTTTGACATTAAAGTGAGCTCGAAGTCCCTTGAGTCAGTGATAGGAGGAGGATAGGGTAACCCAGTGTAAGAGCAGGAATAACCTTGCCCCTTTTATAGGAGACCCTGAGACAACTACAAGCCAATGTCCGTGACTCGTTTTTTTTTTTTTTTTTTTTGGCGCAGACTGATCGATGCGGGAAGCCTGCATAGAGATGTCATTTGATGTAATGGTCATGTTGCGAAGCTGATCGATGCGGGAAGCTTCTAAAATAGTTGCTGTTTATTGCCAGAGTAGTCATAGCCATCCTTCGAGGGAGTGGTCTATATTTTTGCTTGATAATGTTTGATAAGTTGGCCTAGCTGTCCTTCAAGGGATCAGTCTAGTAATACAGCAATGATAGTACAACTGTCCTTCGAGGGATCAGTCTGTCTTTTTAATTTGACTTGATTTAGAGACCATGGATATGTTTTGACATCTTGACTTGGATATATTGATAGAAATGAGAGTCACGGACAAGACTGTAGAAGCTCAAGGACGCCCCTTTTATTAGGACAAAGCATCACTGCATCCTAAAAGGGTTGTAGAGGACTTGTTAAGGGGGAATAGGGTTGAAAGGGGATGAGGATTAAGAGGACGAGGATTGCTCAAGGGATGAGCTCAAGTTACGTGCCAAGTAGACGAGTACTCGACTAGCAGAAGAAAGGTCGAAGATGCAAGACAGGAAGGGGTTTAAGGTCTAATAAGACCCTGGGCCATGCTAGTGTGTTAAGGTCCGAGTCAATTAGGAGCAAACTTGCCCCAATTACCTCTTTCCAGATTGGTCAGGTGTTGATTGATGGATGTGAAGTTGGTTGACATTGTCATTGGCTGGTTGAGAAAGGTTGAATGTTTGGTCGAGAGGTCTGGTTGATTGATATGTGGTTGAAGTTTGGTAGAGACTAGTCGAATAATTGGTCGGGGGTTGGGTCGATGGACACTTGGTCGAGATGAGTGATTAAATGAGTGATTGATATGTGGTAGAGACTGGGTTGAAGAGTTGGTCAAGGTTTGGATGAAGGATGAATTCCCCCAGTGGGTAGGGAGAATGTTTGAAAGATTGGTCAAGGTCGGTTGAGGTTTAGTGGTCAGATGGACGGTGTTAATGTCGAATAAAGGGGTCAAAGGCGGCAAAGGGACCACCGTCTGGCGTGGAGATCCCGATTTAAGTGATGAGGTTGGAGAGGCATGAGTCGGGATTGATGTTTTGTTGAAGAGGTGGTCAAGAGGATCCTTGATGGGCAAGGAATCCTTTTTCCGGTGGTGACGAATGACAGCTTTAAGAGCGCAACAACGCTCAGTGTCATGTCCCAGAATGTGATGATAGTGGCAGAATGTAGAGTTGTCGAACCAAGATGGCCTTGATCCGAGAGTTGATGAGTGGGGTGGTGTTGAAGGTTTATTGATGATGTGGTCGAGAAGGGAGGTGTCATTCTCCAAACATTGGCGAATGGCGACCTTGAGGGCATGACAATGCTCCGTGTCGTGCCCAGGCATGCGATGATATGCACAAATGCAAGTGTCATCGAACCATGGTGGTTTAGGTCTGAGAGATTGATATTGTCTAAGAGGTGGGAGGTCGAGGCGAGAGGACTGCAACAAGTGCCGTAAGAGCAAGGCATATGAACCTGCTAACGGGTCTGGATGTTTTATTGCAGTGAGGGTTGGTGACATTTGCTTAGGTGAGGTTAGAAGAGGTTTCCGTACCACCTTATGGGTTGATGGCACGGTGACAGATGGAGACGGCTCTTTCTTGACGATTGATACCGCCTTTTTGGGAGGGGGACGACTGGAGGTAGGTAGAGGAAGCAAGGGAGGTAATGAGTTTTGGTTGAAGGTCAGAGTGGGAAGGATGCTAGCCAAGGTCGAAGGATGGGGGCCCAAAATGGATGGCAATGGTGATGGAGAAGGAGGCATTCGTCTCTGCGGTCTGGCAGTCTTCTTCGCCTTGGTCGGAAGACTGCTATTGGTCGAGGTCTGGCCCAGGTCCACCTTCACTTGCGGGTGAGTGAGGGAGGAGATAGGACGAATGCCAAATGACTTGATGGGTTTGGACGAGATAGATGTAGGCTTCGGTTTGGACGGGTTTGGTTGAGGTTTAAGAGTCTGGTCTTTGTCAAGAGTCTGACGAGATTCCGCCTTAGGAGGATTAGCGGCATGTGATGAGAGGGCGCGGGTATGTTGAAGGGTCTTAAGTCGCTCCCACAACACCTGAGGCGTCACTTTCCTCGAAGGGAGAAGTTCAATCTTCTCCACTAACCGGGAAAATGGCTGAGAGGAAGATGTTGATGGTTGCGGGGTTGAAGACGAGATGGGAGTAGTGGTCTTGGACACATGATGCGGTGAAGTCATGACAAATCTAGATGAAGACGAAGGAGAGAAAGGTTCTTCCCTGGGTGGAGAAGAAACCGGGGAGCGAGGCTCCTCCAGCGGGTAAAGGGCAGGGATGACGGTGCCCTCCACTTGCGGCTGAGGAGTAGGAAGGGTCGGGTCCTCCATGGGCTGCAGAAAGGAGGATGGCGAGACTGGAGGTACTGATAAGGCCGAGGCGTCCTCCAAGATGAGAGAGGTCAGTGGAGAACTAGCCGGGGAGAGAGGCTCGTCCACATGTGACGGAGTGATAGATGGACTAACCTCAAGAGGCTGATTGGGGATGAAAGGAGAGACCGTATTGACTGTCCAAATATTGTGCTCATGATTGTCGTCAATTAAGGTCTGGACATTGTTCTGAGCTGGCGGATGATTGGGAAAAGGTTGTTTGAATATGTCAATGGCCTGATTAGGGGGTGCATTAGGATTGTCTAAGATGAGATCCCCCTTTTCAAGCATGTCTTGTATTATGTTCTTAAAGGTCTTGCAGTTCTCCGTGTCATGGCCCTTAACACGGTGAAAGTTGCAGAAGTCTTGCTCCCTATACCACGCGGGGATGGCGTGTGAGGGATCGAATTGAGGAGGAGGTCGGGCTTGAGGGAGATTGAGGACTCCCTGTTTAAGAAGCTTTTCCAGCACAGACGTATATGATTCTCCAAGAGGAGTATATCGTCGCTGCAAGTATCTTTGCTGGAATTGCCGAGTAGCGCTCTGAGACGTAGAGGGCTCAGGCTGATTGGTCGAAGAAGATGAAGGTCTAACAACCACGGCATTAGCTGAAGCCTTGGATTTAGAATTGGATGATGATGGCTTGGCGGAAGAAGAGTCATTGGTCTTAGAGCTGGGATTCTTACTCCGCAACTTGACTTTGTTCTCCTCGATGGCACGCAACTCAAGTTTGCGGGCCATCGTGAAGGCCTCGTTAAAAGTGCGGAAGGTTTGAACCCTCAGAGTGGAAGAGATATGTCGGGCACAGGCTTGAGAAAAGAGTTCAATAAGCTTGGCCTGGGGCAAGGAAAAGGATAGTTGGTTGATAAGGCCTCTCCATCGAGCCACGAAGTCGGCTATGGACTCGTCCTCGAATTGCCGAATAGAATAGAGGTCCGTGATTGAGACTTTCTTGGTTATGTTGATAGAAAAGTGATCGAGGAATAGCTGAGCCAATTGCGTGAATGAGAAGAGAGAATGACTAGGAAGGGTGCTGTACCAGTCAAGTGCAGCACCCGAGAGAGACATAGGAAACGTGCGTAAGAGTAACGCATTGTCATGGCCAATGAGGTAGCAGGCGTGTCTGAATGCCCGCAAATGTTGTTGTGGGTCTTCCTTGTTTTGAAAATGAGAAAACTTCGGAAGCTCCCACTGGCTAGGATATGGTCTGATTGGGACAGAAGGATAGATGGGCTCGTTACAGATCTGCTCATATGAAAGAGTGTTGCGCGAGCCGGAAACAGAGGTCTCAAGACTGGTCATCTTGTCCATCAGCATCTTGATGATGTCTGCCGATGGATTGACGGGTTGCGCGCCCCCTAAGTTGTAGGGCGCTTGGAAGAGGTTAGAGGAGGCGTGCGACATAGTCGGTTGTATAATATACGGATGACTAATCGCAGGGGCAGAAGTGAAGGCTAAAGGTGGTTGGTTAGAAGACATAGCTGGGCCCGTTGTTGCCACGAGAGGTTGGACTGTGGTAACGGGGGCCAAGGGGTAAGAAGCCACCCTGGTGTTGATAGGGGCCAGGGTAGGCGGGATAGAGACGACAAGGTTTTGAAATGGAGTGGATAGAGGTTGAGCGGGTTGAGGTTGACAAGGGGCCGGAACCCCGGTGGAAGTGGGCCCAATGATAGAGGGAGAGGCCACACCTGGAGGATTGGTCAAAGTCTGGTCAGTGGTCAAAGCGATGGCTTGAGTGTCCGAAGGTTGAACTATGGATGTTGTCGATACAGCTGTAGTCGTGACAAGGGAGATCAGCATTCCATAGATCAGATTGCCCAAGGAGTCCCGCGTTCGGCTATGCGTGAGACAATGTTGCAAAGCCTTGACATTGAGGTCCAAGAATCGCTCGAAGTCTTGGTCCCCTTCTTGGACAATGGGAGTCTACGGCGGGGTCAGACGGACAGGAGTTCTTTCGGTCTCCAAGTTGAACTCCATTGTAGGCTTGGTCACGGATGGGGTGGACGGAAGTGGTTGACGGTAGGCATGGTCGACAAGAGCCTTGGCTTGGCTACGAGTGAAAACCATGCAAGGCAAAGAAGGTTCAGGTCTCAGGAACTGTGTTGCTCAGTTTTAGAAGACCAGGATGAAGTCTTGACAGAGAAAGGACAGGTTTTAGGTTGCTGGTTTTGAAGAAAAAGGACAGTGACAGAGACCGACGTCGGTTGAAAAACTGATGTCGGTAGGAAATGAGGCCGACGTCGGTCAGATGACCGATACCGGTGACAGATGAAGCCGACGTCGGTATCAGAACTGATGCCGGTGACAGGGGAAGCCGACATCGGTGGCAGAACCGATGTCGGTGACTGTGTTTTCCAGAGAGCCAAAAGGTTCTTGGAAAAACAAAGAAGAAAACATCCTCACACACTCAAACAAACAGATGAGAGGAGGAAAACAGAAGAAGATAGACAAGCCTAAGTGATAAATCCTAGAAATTAACCTTAGAAACTTGTGGCTTATGCCTTAGATGAATGTTTGGGAAGATTGGCTAAAAAATGGGTCCTAGAAGAAGGCGGTCTAAGGATGGTTTCAGGTGTTGTTTTAGGTGCTCAAAGATCTGTGTTAGGGTCTGGTACATGGCCTAGTGCTAAGGAGCAAGCTCCCCTCACTTCACGATTCTAGTGGTTAGCTGGTCTCGCTTAGCCAAGATATACCTCGCCTAGAGTTTAGACTCCCCCAGAGAACGGAGTGGGCTTCCCCCTTGGTGATGAAATCCAAGTGGGGTCACCGGGACGGGTAAGGTATCCGCTGGGGGATGAATTCCCAGTCGGGCCTTGTCTCAGGTATGTTTTATGTTTGTTTTAGTGCATGTGATTAGGTAGTGTAACATAAAGTGTATACGGTTTATTCAATATGCGCCTAAGTTACTAGATGTGGACTAATGCAAGCACAAGCAGAAATGAAAGTGCAATATGTTTTAAGCCCAAGTCGAAATGTGATATTGTTATGAAGACAAGATGGAGAAAGGGATGAGAGTATGATGATTTAGACTAGTCTAGAATGCAAGGAAGAAAGGTTCATTTTAGCCCTGCTTATAGTGTCATTTGAAATAGAAGAAAGAGACAAGAAGAAAGGAGCCTAAATGCACCTAAATGAATGAAAAGAAAAAGGAACCCAGGAGGAACCTAGGGTCCCACCGGGCGTGCCAGAGATGTTTCTACCTCAAATTTGCTTTTCAGACTATAAGAGAAAGAAACTAGAAGAAAGTAATGGACAAGGCTTGGAAGTACCTGGACATAAGATTGCGCACCGTAAATCCAGACGTTCGTGGGCACTCCTCTTTGGCTGTGGAGGAATGACACCTGCAAAGAAAAAGGAAACTAGGACAAGAAAAACGTTAGACAGATAGGCAGTGGGTTGCCAAGCAAAGGCTTGTTCCCAGAAGTGTAAAAACTTCCTTAAGGGAGGTCAACCCACTGTTTTGATAAGATAATGACTGCTAAAAGACAGAATGACAGAATACAGAAGTGACAAAAAGATTAAAAAGGAAGGAAGAAAACAAAATGATTACCTGAATGAAGGAGTTGGGCTGAAGACAGTCGCCGAGGTCGGTAATGTCGCCGGCGTCGGTTAGCTGATCTGCCGTCGTCGGCTATCCTGCCGACGTCGGTTGAGGAAGTGACCGGCGTCGGTCGGGGTTGTGGCCTGTAGTCGGGTTTGAGCAGGGTCTGGTCTGAGTCTTGGTCTGTGGTCTGTCTGTGGACGGGTTTGAGGCTGATGGACGGGTCTGGGTCTGATGGACGGGTCTGTGGATGGTCTCAGGCAGAGATACAGGGGAGAGGAAGAGACACAGAGGACTGGGAAGAGAAGGATTCATAGAAGAAGGGGCCTGATAAGGCTTTGCAGCCTCTCAGGGGAAGGGACAAAGGGAGAGACACAGAGGACAATAGAAAATAGATGATTAAACTAAAGAAATGAAATAAAAACCAGACTAGCTTACCTGTAGCCTGCTGAAAGAAGAGAGAGGAAGATGTTGCTGGAGCCACTGAAGAGTTGCTGCAAGGAGAAGATACTGATCCAGGGCCTGCTTCACCTGTTGCTGCTGCTGTACGAGGTTAAGACGGAGGAGAGATGAGAGCCAAAGCACGAGAGAAGCTGTTTGCGAGCTCAAGAGTCTAGGGGGTGCAACGGACGCAGAAGGGGATAATGAAGGCTGTCGACGCCGGCAGTTTCACCGACGTCGGCCGAAGGGTTGCCGACGTCGGCGGTCGCAGGATGGGCACAGAGGCTAAAAATAGCCTCTGCCCATTCTTGCACGCCGCCGAGCGAGGGGTCATGGGCAGAACGGTCGCAAGGTTGCCAAAATGGACGAGGGGGGATATAATGGTGAGATTTGGGCTAATAAATGCTAGGGGAAGGTGGAGGGATTCAAGGGAGGATCCAAGGAGGCAAGGGTAGGGTGGAAAGGGGGCCTCAATTAATTAAAAGATGTTAATTTCTAATTAATAAGACCTAGGTGGGTTAGGGGCCAAGGAGGACTAGGAGGGAGAAAGGACCAAGGGGGAGAACCAAGGTGCAGACACGTTTGCGGTGTCTACACCTAGATGACTATTTTAGAAGAAATTCTAACTTCAGATGAAGTGTATGGGTGCTTATTTTTGGTGAAAAGTGTATATTCAGGCTGGGTGGGTCAACCTTTTCTGGTGTATCACCTTTTCATTTTTTAGGCTTAGGTTCTATTTTTTCAGCATCTCTCTCTCCCTTTTCATCCCCCCTTTCTTTATTTTATTTGTTAGCAGTAGGAGAAACTAGGGCCTAAAAGATACATCAAAGGGAGCTATCCCTTATCTAGAGACTCTCCCCTCTAGCTTCACCAGTCCCACAGGCAAGAGGGGAATTTCCATTGTTACGTATGGAAGGGCAGGAGCTAGGCATCCTGCCCCTGGGTGCAATCCACTGTGTCAACATTACCCAAGTGGTTGCATCTTGATACAAAAAAATTATGCATAGGATAGTTTATTGAGCATGGTCATTGATGTCTTAGGTTGTAATTTATGTCAAGAAGAGTATGAGGTACTAGTTCATTAATGACAAATAAGTTGTGTTTGATAGCTTTAAGAGTATATGGAATATGTCCAAGTCAGTGAGGATAAAGAAGAAGGTGTAAGGCATTCATATATGTCTTGGTAAAGTTATGGTGTGTCATTTGACCATTTAGAGAGATATGAATGCATCCTCTAGCCTAAAGAAGGACCAGCCAATAAAAAACTATCACATAGGTATGAATGAACTAAGAAGTTTATGTATATATTGTAGGTTCTTAAAAAGTCAAACTTGGTCAAAGGTTTTTATATAAATGTTATTCATAGTGCCAAGAAGGTACCCTACAAATTTGGTGTCTTTAAGTGTTTCCTAGCTCAATTTATAAGTATTAAAAGTTGATATAGTATAATATGATGTGGCATAGACAATCAATTTTAATCCTCAAGAAATAGCTATTGAAATTAAAAAATATGAATGTTGGATTTTAAATGACTGTGTACGCATAGGAGACCAATGAGCAAATAAGTACTTGTAAAATATAGGACACTAGTCAAATCAAGTTGGTGTAAAATACAAAGTTGTATTAGAAGCCATGAATATAATAATACAATTGTATTTTTTCTTAAATTTACAAACAAGTTCATTTATTGTAGGTTAAATTCAAAGGTTCTTACTATGGTAAAAACTAGAAAAACCAGTGAGCAAAGGAATGCATGTAGAGACAAAAATATTTAGAATTTTGGCATGGTATAAAAATAAAAGTTGTATTAGATTAATTATTTAAAAAACAAAAACTATAATTTATTTATTAAATCCATAAAATTGAACTGATTTCTTCTCAAAGTTGACTATGTTTTGGTAGTTTATGGCATAACAAAGTGAGCTTTTTAAAGAAATATTTCTGAGTGTTTTATACTAATAGAAGATTCCTAATGGATTTGATGATGAAACTAAGGTCATAAATTTTATATAAATATATTTATTTTGGATTTAAATTTTTTATATAGGTGTTGTAAGTCATGTTCATCTTGATTGGTTCTCAAGTTAGAATGACAACTCAAGGTATGCAAGATGAAGTGAAGTGTTTGAGACTCTATGACAAGATTAAATGTATAAAATTCATTTGAATTTGTTTTTTGAGACATAAATTACCTAAAAATGATTTATATAAGGTATAAAATTCACTTTAATAATCTAAAATATGAAATCTAAAAGGGCTTGTCTGGTTGTGTAAGGACATTGAGAGAGTAGCTTGAGAGATTGGTCTGCAAGAGCAATGAATTTATATATATATATATATATATATATATATATATATATATATATATTATGATGATATAGAGATAAAAAATTTAATATAAATGTGATTCATAAGTCATTTAATTTCTCTTACAAGTGTTAAACATAATGTTCTACATGACTATGTTGTAGAACACTCAGGCAATTCTAAGTAGTCATCTAAAAGAGGTGACTTTGAGGTGTTTTGGATAGTGATGAAGGATATAACTCACATGAAGATGATATATAGGTATCAAAGGTTATTTTTAATTTATTTTTATTCATGATAAATTCATATTCATATTTTAGTGGTCAAATATTCTTGACTATGTTTTTGAGTAGTCAGACAGTTCTAAGTAGTCATGTTATAAGAGTGTGTTTGAGGTCTTATGAATTGTTTTGTGAAATATAATGGACCTGGTGATAACATTAAGGTCATAAAGGATATTATAATGTGATTTTTTAATGTGGTTATTTGGAAAAGAATTTATTTTCTTTAGTTGTGTTAAATGAACATTTAGGCAGTAAGAAGGGCTAATGACAAGAAGACCTAATGACATGGTTTAGGGAGTGATTTTATCTAATAGGTGGTATGGAGATATGAGGATGTTAAAAATGGTATAGTGGAGGAATATGTGATTTTTAAATTTATTTTTTAGGCTTAATATGGTCTAATGTGGCTAAGTGTAATGTTTTGCTTAGAGAAGGCCTAATTGCATTAGGTCTCTATTAGGTAATGGGGTTTTAGTCCCTATGAGTGGTGACCAACCGATATAGTGAGTTTTTATTGTGTTAAAAGTGTGTATTAAACCATTTAATGTGTAAAACAAGTGTTTTGAGGTTCTTTTCCAACCTATATTTGTAAGAGCAAGTGTTTGGTATAAATACAAGGCATAATAGGCCTATTTAAGCTAGTTGCATGTATATGTGTGCAAATGAATATAAGAGAACCTTTAGGAGAAGAATAAGTTCATGGATAACTTAATAGGGAAGTATGGGATAATAAATAAAAATTTAATAGGAGATATTAGTGTGTTAATCAAGGTCATATGACATAATCAAGTCATATGAGGGCTATTTAAGAAAGGAAGCCTAGAAGGCTATTTGGAAGAAGTCGAGAGTATTTGAATATAATGAATAAAATAGCTCAATGGAGGAGAATAGGTAGTTAATGTATAAATTTAAAAATAGGTATAATATCAATCATGAAAATACATTATATATTCTTCAAGTATATGATAAGGTTAATTGACCTAATGAGCATAAAAGAGGCATGTTGAGTAAGAGAGCCTAGAAGGTTATTTGAGAGGGGTAGAAGGTTAAAGTGAGATGAATGAGGTGAGAGAAAATAAATAGATTAATTATAGGTATATATGATAGAGATTGGATTTTATATAGAGAATATATAAGAGCTAGATAAGAGGTCACAATCCATTGGTTGTGTTATCATCAAATCTTGCACCCTAAAAGAAGTTGTTCTTCAAGATTCTTCCAGATTTGAGAAACATGGGAACATTTATAGGTATGTAGGTGTAAATATTTTTAAAATGAGACTTTATATTTAAGGTCTATCTCCTTGAATATATTGTGTAATTCTTGTCACTTAAACTACTACTTACTTATGTGGAAAAGAGTTAGAGAATTCATAAATTAAACCTAATCTAAAGGAGGTGATGCACCAAAATGTCTTCCACATGACCATTACATTTATACCATGATGAAAAAAGGCATACAAACTAGTATCTTAGTACTAATGGGTTATAACATGAGTATTTAAATATATAGGTGAGATGTGAGCAACAACACAAGGTAAATAAACTAGAGGGTAGATTTCACAATCCAAGGACAAGTTTACACTTGAAAAATCTTTACACACTAGACTACACTCTATATGACCTATTAGACTAGGAGATATTTCTCAAACATGAAAGGATAAGGGAAGGAAGGATAGATAATTATCACTTATCATCACCATACATCACTTATAGACTTAGACAATTGTTCCAAACTTAGAAAACAAACTTGCATTAATGTTCAAAGGCAAATTATGACATCAGTCCAATAGGGCTTCACCATACATGGTGTGGTATCTTTATAAATGAAAAAATGGTAGATACTTGTAGAATTTGAAAGAAAAGTGGGAAAAATTAAGTCCCAAGGGGAATAAAATGAGTTCAACCTCATTTGAACCATAGTTGCAACTACCTTTGCTAGTATGTTTCTTTGAAACTTCCTAATTGATTTGGTTATCTAAAGCAGTTGTAATAGTTTAGTATTCCTTCAGTCATGCTCCATGTGGTTGAAATAATAGGATAAAGTGGGTTTTATCTAATTTTTGGCATCAATATAGTTATAAAAATTGGATCCATCTATTATAAATTTGTCTTGGTTCTAATTATTTCAAATAGGTTTGTCATGGCATGCATAGTGGAGAGAAGGGGTCCTTTTCATATAGTTGGTCTTGGAGATGAAACCATTGGGGTATACATATGTTATTATTCTAATTATATAATGCTCAAACTTGTACCCATGCTCATGGGTCCATTATAGATGGAAAACTAATATCAAACTATTAGTTTTCCTATAGTCATTATATTATGACACTCTGCTCCATGCCTAGTTCTTATTAGGTCCACATAGATCCATTATGTCATTACAAGAATCAAGGGTTCACCATGTTCATATGTCCCTTTGAGAATGGTGAACATAGTCAAAATATAATATTGTAATATTTAAAATATGGACCCTGTATGTTATACATCTATGAACCAGAGGCTCGTATTGATCTTTAATGACATCCCTATATGTTCTTGATCACCTGACTACATCATTGTGTTATTTTCATGGCATTGGATTGAGCTTCAATGGTGGATATATGACCCTAAAATACCCATTTACCTTTGTCAAAAATGTTTTTTTAACTTCCATCAAAATTCCTAAGCTCACCTTTATTTTAACTAGCTGTCAATATATGACTCATCTTGTTGACATATTGACCTTTTGCTTGCACCATTGATCCTACTTGGTATGAATGATCATAAGTCATTGATATTTACATTGATATGACAGCCCCATGTTTGATTTTAGGATCCACTATTATTATATTAACTTCATAACTTATGCCATCTACTAATCTCTTGAGATCCTTGACTAATTGACTCATCGTCCACTATTAGATCAAGATGTATGATGCAACATGAATTATTATATATGTTAGGACCAAAAATTTGAAACCAATAATATTTCATGAGATTAAATTGAATGTCCACATTATCATCAAATTATGTTTGTATGACCATCAAATTTAAGATCAAAAGGATTTATTTTAATGGAGCTTAAACTTGACATTAGCATAAACATCTTATGTTACAGGTCCATCTTTAGAAGCTTATAAATTAAATGAGAAAGATCACGTAGACTTGAAAAATTTATAGCATGTTCCAAAAATGAAGTACTATCTAGTGCTACAATCCTTTGGCTTATGGGAGCTTCCTAAGTGAATATAGAAAATGCACAAAAGAGTTGGTCCGTTTGTTCTTGGATGATGTCATGGATGACTTGGCCCCTTAGACTTGGAAAGATAAAATTTGAGGGCTTAGGTATCGAGATGGAAGACTCATAGATAATGAAACTTTTAGATCATGATCTTGGTATGTATAAAATTGATCACACATGGTCTGATGGTCACATGAGGACTTCTCAGCATGTTTAAAAATTACATAAGCAAGCTTATCCATTTTGGTTTCCATGTGATGCCCTGATGATTGTTTGGATTTACAAAGCTTGTTCATGAGTTAATAATTGATCTTTAAAAGCTTAAGTGAATTCATTGAGGCATAAGAAAACATTTTTCATGCTCTAACTACATTTATCACCATGAAGACTTGTTACTTGCATATATGACCCTAAAATGACCCCTAAGACACCAAATGAAATAAACACCAAGCTAGACTATGACTAAAGCTAGAATGGCATATGAAATGACATCAAATAAATAAAAACATACCTCATGATATTATAAAAGACCCCTATATAATATTTTGACTATAGGGGGTTGACCCATTTTGGCTGGTGAGAGAATTAGTCAACAGGTTGAGCAACAAGGTGTTTTGAGGTGATTAAACTTGTCTTGGTTGGGTTGGTCCTTAATCAAGAAGGGAATTGGATATTATTTGTAAGTTAGAGCTTGTAGAAGTGTCCTTAAAGTGTCTAGGTTATTTCCAAGTCACTTAGGGGGTTAGAACCTCCTTATAAACTGGAGAATGCTAATGATTAGTTAAGTAGGTGCTTGAATAGGTAGGGGTTGGATCTCTTTGTGGGGTTGGTACCTCACTAAATATTATTTCATTAATTATAGGAGAATATTCCAAGTGGTGTGATAATGGGTTTTATCCCCCATGAGGGTTTCTCACATAGATATGGTACTTATGTAATGTGTTCTTATCATTCATGCTCTTTATGAGCATGCTTTCATGATGATGTTTCTATATCAAGTTGATATTTGATTAAATGGATGAATAATGATGAATGTAATTGAATAAAAAAAATTTACACTGATTCACCCCTATTAGTGACTGTGATTCCAAAAGTTAGTATCAGATCTTGGTCCTTTAGAGAAGGACTAATAGCCTAACGGAGATCCTATGAGAATCAAGCATGGCTAAATTATACAGAGGTTGTTTGATATTTGTCTATATAATAATTTTAGTCTATGATGGATTCATGGTGTTTAGTAGTATGTCAAAAAATGATGGTGTTGATCATGAGGGATTAACATCCTCAAGAGAGATCAAAGGCCAAGATGGTCATCAAACAAGGTATCAGAGTTTATTCAAAATTTAAAGTTTTTTCATGCAAGTAAAATTAGCATATAAATATTTAAAAGGAGTAGTAGTATCCCCTAAGGGATCCATAGGCTTAGGGAGAGCTATCAAGACAATTCATCAACCCCTAGAAAATATGAATAGGTTGTAAAAGCATTATGTTAACCAAGTGGTGATAATAAAATATGATATGATAAGAACATATAAAATAAGGTATAGGTGATTATGTAATTATGGTGACATGATTTATAAGCAAGAACATTCATGATTAGGTCAACCTGAAAGAATGTCTTGTGAAGCATAGTGAGGAATGATAAAATGAGTGGTTATAGGTATGTGGAGATTTTTGTGGTAGTAATTGATAATATAATGAGGTGGTTTTTTTATGAGAGTGAGTTTTTAACTGAATTTATAGAGGTAGGAAGATCAGTTTTGAGGCTTAGTCTGTGCATGAGAGACTTGGTGTGAAGGCACAAGCTTGATAGCTTATTGAGATTATAAATAAGAGATTTATGTGAAAAAGGTTGGAAACATGTAATATTTTTATGATGTCATTTTACATGTGATTGAGGTTTTTATAATAATACAATATGTTTCAAAGTGTTATCAAATTCTAAGCATGACTGACAATTCAAGGCCAATCTTACAAGGAAACCTAGTGTGGCCTAATGAGGGGTTAAGATAAATTTTTAAGGTGGTAGAGCGAATGTGAGCATGGATTTAGGTTTTAAAATTTGGTAAATGGTGTTTAATAAGTTTTAGGTCTTGAGTTGAAGGGGAAAGAAATAAAATGATTTTGAAGGTCTCTTGTGTATGCAAAATGACAAGTTGTAGACCCGATAAGAAACTTTAGATACTCATTGGCATGTGTGACTATTGCATGAGAAGTTGATATATTTGGGATAGGTGTAAAATGGTCCTAATAATTTTTTAAAAACATTATTAATTGGTTTAAAGGATATAATTATATGAACAAATGCTAAGAATGAAAATTGGGCTAAAATCTTGTCAAAACCCTCATAGTGACCTGATTGGAAATATCTTGATGGAAAGTGCCCAAATTGTTTTGTTAAGGATAATATGATTATTATAACATGTATATTACTCATGAAATAATATCAAGGTGGTAGTTTTTTGTTAGGGTAGTGAGTATAATCTATAGAAAAATTCTTATTTTTGAAAAAATTGATATAACAGGAAGGGTTGACTAAGTCAATGCATGAAAGTGGATGGAGATCAAAGGTCAAGACTTGTTTTTGTTTTCCATGGGGTTATTTAGTATTTTTATATAATATATTTCAACTATTTTGGTCACTCAAGTTGACCTATTGCTAGACTATTAGCTAAAAAATGGTAGATAGGGACATTTTAAAGAGTTGTATAGAGTTGTTGGTCACTTAATGTGAGTGTTATAAGTGTTTGGAGATGCTATTAAGGTCATATAGATTTTTTATATCCATTATATATGATCATATTTATCTTATATATTAATATCAATCTCAACAATTGAAAAAAAAAGTTATGAGGGTTTTAAGTTATTTTGTGACTACAAAAATGTAGGTGTGCTTTCATGAAGCAAATGAATCCATCATGATCTATGGAAATAAGTGTGTGTTAGAGGGATAGAGTGAAAAGTTTTATTTATTAAATATCATGATTGAAATTTATGTTTTAGATCAAGGCCTAGAGATGATCATAAGTTTTTGATTATGCTTTGAAAATATTTAACCATTGTATGCTGCTTTAGGAGATTAGTCTAAAAAGACTAATATTGATCAATTTTTAAGAATAAGGTTGAGTTTGTGGTTTTTATATATATCCATATGGATCATTTTCATGCATTAATATTCATGGTGAGTGAACACACAAGCATTATAAGTTTAAATCTTCATTAACTGGTTTTGGTGTTTGAGTGAGAAAGATACAGGAGTAAGTTTGAGCCCTTATGCCTTGACTTGTGATGTATAGTGCATAAAATGATGCTATTAAGGCCATGGAGTTTATTTACATGTACTTGGTTCATCATAGTTAATTTATTTTAATATTTTTATGCCTCAAGAGTTCAAGGTAGTTTTTTGTGTGTGGAAAAACCTAATATGGCTATATGTTAACCAAGAAGGTGCCTTGTAGTAGTATGATCCATGATGGCTTGTGATGATTTAATGGAAGTTTTTTGATTCTATGAATATTAAATTAAGTTTTTCATACCTATCTAAGGTGGTATTGTTGGCCCAATAAGTTAATGTTGAGTGAGGAGTGGATCTATTTGAATTAGGTCTTCATGGGACCTACTATTGGTATGCATCCCAATGAAGCATTCAAGGTATGATATTTTTGTGAAATATGTTGTAATTAGTTTATTTATGGTTTTAAATAACTTTATATAGATTAATAATGGATTTAGGAGCAGATAACTCAAGTCTCTTAAGAATCTTGAAGACAAGTATGTATGATCTAAGGGTAAGCAAGAGATTGTGAAAGGTCGGCTTGTAGATGAAGGAATTTAAGAAGGTTAAATAAGTTTGGATGTTGGTTCAAGAGTTTGATTAGTAAAATACAAGGACAAGTATTTATAGGTGAGCATGGTGATATGTGGATCTTATTTGAGTTTTGATATATAATTCAATTTAGCTATACTAATAATGTAGCTAAATATGAAGCTTTGATTCGAGGCCTTCAATTGATGAAAGAAAAAGGAATCAAGTTCCTATATATATTTCGTGATAGTTAACTTATTTTTCACAAAGTGAGATGAAAATGTGTGAAAAAAATGATTTTCTAAGGTCTTATAAATATAGGGTTTGGGACCTATTAGAAGACTTCACCACCTTGAATATTTAAGCATTATCAAGGGAAAAAAACAAAGATGTTGATAATAAGGCCTCAATAGGATCTCAATATAACCTACCCATAGAAATAAAGAGGAATAATATCCAAAATATGAGACTGATAGTAAGGCCATCTATCCCCAATAATGTAACTAATTGGTAAATCTTTGATAGTGAGAAATAGATTGTAAACTTTTTGAGAGAAGAAACCAAATTATTAGATAAGAACTAACCAAGGATATAACACTAATATGGATAAAATATCATCAAATTTAAAATAATAAATATTCCTATGGGTCTCATCACATTATAAAATATATTTAATTTTGATGATCAGCTAAAAGGAGAGAAAAAGAACATCATGATGAATTAAGAGGATTGTGAATCGGTGGTTATCTCAGAAGGTAAATAACTCAAGATATGGAAAGTATGCAATGACTCCAAAAATCAAAATTTTGTTTATTTATGTCAAGAGTTTGATGATAAACTCACTTGGAGTTATCATGATCTAAGAGGATTTGATCTAAGCTTAGCTCAGCATACCATAAAATTAGATCCAAATATAAAGCCTCTGAAGTAGAAACAAAGACCTATCAATATAAAGATTAAACCCATAATGAAAAGTGAGTATCTAAGTTGATATAGGATAGTATAATATTTCCTATCAAACATTAATCTTGGGTAGCAAATTTAGTCCCTGTTAGAAAGAAAATAGTGAAATCAGGCTGTGTGTGGACATTAGGGACCTAAGAAAAGCATCACTAAAAGATCATTATCCTCTTCCCCCTATGGAATAAATTATATGTATAGTATTAGAATCTAAATTATTCTCTCTTCTAGATAGTTATTCTAGTTATAACCAAATCCT
The DNA here is from genome assembly GCA_037957365.1 of Torreya grandis. NCBI lineage: Eukaryota > Viridiplantae > Streptophyta > Pinopsida > Cupressales > Taxaceae > Torreya > Torreya grandis. The sequence continues at coordinate 1,684,879 of JARHVA010002800.1, read as the reverse complement.
AGTATAGGAATTAGACCAATTTAAAACTTCCTTCACCACCAAATGGGGCATTATGCACACAAAAAGATGTTGTTTAGTTTGAAAAATGTAGGTGGAATATTTTATAGATCCATAGATATGGCATTAAAAGGTCTAAAAAATTAAATGATTCTAGTATATCTAGATGATATAATTTTCTATTCAAAAGATGCTAATGCACATCTAAACCACTCGAGAAAGATTTTTGAAAGGTGTAGATAATTTGGGATTGCCCTCAATATAAATAAATGTGTTTCCATAGTTAACGAAGGGAAGATAATAAGACAAATAATTTCAAAATAAGGTCTTGTAATAGATCTATAAATAATTAGTGATATATCTACTTTAGCACTACCAAGCCATAAGAAAGGGTTATAGATCTTTCTTGGGAAAATCAACTTTTTAAGAAGTTTTGTCACAGATTTTGCATTTATGGAAAAACCCCTTACTATAATTCTAAATAAGGGAATTATTTTCAATTAGACATAAGAGGGAAAAGATAGCTTTGAATCTATAAATCAAGTTATTTCCCAAGCTCCTACCTTGGTCAACCCAAAATATGAAAAAGACTTCATTCTGTATGCATCTGGAGGGGAAGGAAGCATCTCAAACATTCTGACTCAATGTAATCAAGAAATTTTGGAATGACCAATATCTTTCTTCAATCAATCCTTGAAATATTATGAAGAGAATTAAAATTTCATGTAGAATCATGTATATTTGGTAATCAAAGCTCTAAAGAAGTTTAGGCATATGCTCTCTAACAATAAAATTCATTTGATGGTGACTCACCAGAGTGTGAAAGAGTTCTTGATGAGTAGGGAAATAAATTAAAAAAAGAATGGGATGGATAACAAAAGTCATGGAGTATGATGTAGATATCATGATCAAAAAGCTTGTAAGAGTAAAAGGATTGTGTGACTAATTAGCTTCTGACATCAAGAATGTTGAATCAGTACCCAACATAGTGTATGTTCAAACTACACCTTAGCCAACCAATCCACATACATTCAACAGCTAGATTCATGACATGACTAATTTCCTACAGATGAATGAGTACCCTTATGAATTTTAGCAATCAAAGAAAAGGAATTTTTGACTTCAATCTATTCTATATGTTCTTATTGATGGAATACTATTTCATAAAGATATGAATTGAGTCTTGTTAAGATTTATTAAGCATGGTCAAGCTCCCAAAGTGCTTAAATAGTTTCATAATGGACCATCAGGAGGAAAATTTTATGCAAGGATTACAACCATCAAGATAATGAGAGGAGGATATTATTGGCTTGAATTTTTCAAATATACCCACCAATGGGTAAGGAAATATGAAAAGTGTGCTTACTTCACTAGTAATCAAAGGTTAACATCCCTTCCTCTTAGACCAATTCAAGTGGATAAACCATTTTCTCAATGGGGATTTGATTTCATAGGCATTATCAATCCACCATCAAGTGCAGGACATGAATTAATTCTCATAACAATGGATTATTTTGCATGATGGACTGAAGTAGATGTACTAAAAGATGCCATAGAGGCATCTATTATATAATTCATGGATGGCATAGTCTCAATATTTCATGTTACTCACATAATTATCTCAAATAATGACAAAGCATTTATGGGAACTCAAGTGAGTGAATGGGTTGTCAAGCATAATGTGTACATAATTAATTATTCTAATTATTACCCCAAGGGTAATGGTTTGGTTGAGTCAACCAAAAAAAACCTCATTAGACTTTTAAAAAAAATAATGGAGGATAAATAGAGGACATGGAATAGAAAACTAAAATCAACACTATGGGTTGATAGGATTACTCCAAAAATAGCCATTGGTAATTACCCCTTCATGTTGGTATATGAAAGAGAGGCTTATGTACCATTGTCAATCAAGTTATCATCTTAAGAGCTCAATCATCAATTGAATTTGACTAATAATGATGAAATGATAGTAAGGTTGGTTAAACTCATGAAACTTGAAGAAATCAAGAATTAATCAATGAAAGTCTTATAAGCAAATCAAGCCCAAGCTAGGAAGAATTTTGAAAAAAGGCATCTACAAGGAGCTTAAATAAAGGAGATATGGTTCTTAAATGGGATGTAGACAAAACTAAACTAGGCAGGCATACTAATATTAATGTAATATAGAGTGGTCCATCCATTATTACTCAATGCAAAGGAGCCAATGCATTCCATGTCTCCAAGCTCGATGGAGCAGAACTACCAATCCTAGTTAATGGGATATACCTCAAAGTGTGATTTTTAGATAGGGATTCATTCCAAAAATTAAAATTTTGTATATAATAGGGTTAGCTATGTCTTTCAATAAGAGATTATACATATGTTAACTCATTAAGAGTTTTTATTTCCTTAGGTTGTGTTGTTTTTTCCCTATTTTTTTGTCTATTTTTGTCTATTTTTGTTCATGTCTAGGCAAATCCTAGTTTGTTCTTTCCTAGGTTAAATTTTTTCAAGGCAAAGATTGAATTCATGCCCAATGTCTTAGAAGACTACTAGATTGAAATTGATTACCCAAAAAGCATACTAGAGAGGTCACCAAAATTATTGATATTTTTGTGTTAAAAGTATCATTACATATGATACCCTATGGGAGACCCCATTTGTTTTTTAGAAAATCCCCTAAAACAACCAAGAACACATTTTAACCTTTGTATTATGAAATATAAAACTCTGGATGCAATTTTCAAGTTTTCAAATTACTTTTTGGGTTTCAAATCTCATAAAGTAACCACCTTTTAAAATGGTAGAATCTAGGACTTGACGTGCATTTTGCAAGTTGTGAAACTTACAAAATGCATGGTGTGTTGTGCATTCCATGAAGCATCCAAACTGGTGTAATCCAAAACTTAGCATGCATTTTTAAAGTTTTAAAACTTGAAAAATTCATGGTGGACTTCACATATCATGAATCAAATCACCCCCTTTCATGGAATTCAAAACTCAAAGCAAAATTTGCAACTTGTAAATTTCATCCAAGGTTTTGCCTTCTACCAAGAAACTAAACAATGGGATACACAACCCCACAAGCAATTTGTAATTTTTCAAACTTGTATAATTCTTAGTGAGTTCTTCCTTCTACCAATCATTCAAACCATATAATCTAGAACTCTATGAGTAATTTTCAAGTTTACAAACTTGAAAAATGTTGGGTGGATTCTACCTTCCACCAAACCAAGCCATTTACCATAGTAAACATTAGAATTTCTTTTATCACCTTCTAATTCTACCACCAATTTCCATTACACTTTATTAATTATATGGTTTTATATATAAACCTAAAAATTAGGGATTTCTTAATTCATTGTTAAATTTATTAAGTGTATTTTTAAACCTTTGACCATGAATCTCATGTCATCAGCCCTCAAGTGACATGCCAATAAGTACCTACCCAAGTCTAAAAATATCAAAGCCACATCATACACAATTTTCACCTTGTAATTTCCACCACTTTTCCTATAATTTAATTTTTTTTTGAGATTTATTCCATTTTCTATGAAAAGTTTTCAAGATCTTCCATAAAGTTCAGTTGTTTTTCTTTGGTCTCATTCTAGGGTTTTATATGGTTAGGGATTAGAAATATTGTTACTTGTGTAGTTATTTTGTCCAAAATTTATAGTCTAGGTTTTTCTAGGGTTTCTTAGGGTTTTATTTCCAAGGCCTTCAACATTGAAAAAAACCGTTAGTTTTCCCCCTTGATATTTTGAAATTAAAATTGAGATTTTCATCAAACCACCAAAATTTTCCCAAACATATCCCATTTTTCAAAACTAGTGAATATTTTATGTAGATACCTCCAAGGTCCTTACAGACATTAGACTTACCTCAAGCACCATAGATCACCATGGGTTTTACTATTATCCTAAGCACTTTCAACCCCTTCAAGACTCTAAGTCTTTACAAAAAGTGGACCTATTTTAAACACTTCCTAGTCCCATGGGAGTTCACATTAATTCAAGCACCTCCTAGTTCCATTGGAAATTTTGCCTACTTGGAGCACCTTCTATCTCTATGGAAATTTAACCTGTTCAAATTATCTTCCATCTCCATTAGAGATTTAAACTAATTTAAACACCTACAAACTCTACTAGCTTTTACAGTTGGTTTATCACAAGCAATATATCTAGTTTCCATGTCTCCTAAAGAAATGAGAATTAAATCCAAGGGCCCTGGAATGACTCTTAGTTTGGAGTCTAACATAGCATAAATAAAAGATATGGATTTAGGTCACATTGACCTAGGAAACTTTTGGGCTAGGATAGGTGCAAAGTTTAAGAATGATTGGATCCAAAGTATTTATGACTCTAGTTTACAATAAGTTATAGCCTTCCCATTGTTATTTCAAATCCCTTTGGTGCTTACATTGACCCAAAATTAGGATCTTGATAGAAGATAAGTCTATAATGATATAGGGGGAAATATTCTAAATCTAGACCCTGATTTTATCAACTTAGTGTTTGTAATCCCAAAATTTTAGAGTTATCTCAACATAACTCTATATACATCCCCAAAATTATTTGAATACAAATGAGATGGATGTTAGAGGATGATCAATAAATAGTAAACATGATATCACAAATTTCTAGATAAAAATGAGATGTCACTTCTATTATAAAAAAAGGGATGCAAAAATATGTGCAAATCATGGATTGTAACCACTTTATGTACGATTTTAGGAATAGTCATCTACAATAAATCCATAATTTTTTAGAAATAAGGATCTAAGATATGAATTAGACTATAAACTAAAAGGTACTTAGGTGTAAATAAAATGTATTTTTGATAGAGACTGATGTTGATTCAAGGAATTGATGTTGATTTTGTAAATTAGGATAACTGTCTTGAGATATGGTTTTATAAGGCAAATTTAAAGGGATTAATGATGGTTTTCAAGATATCTAAGGATGAATAAAGGTACTTTAAAATAGATTATAGGGGAAACTTACATATAAAATTGAATTTAAAGTAACACATAGAGGTAATTAATTATAGAAAGAATTTATAAATTAATGACAAAACTAACCTTTTAAAAGCTTTCAACCTATTATAGTTGTTGACCAAATTTGACCCTGTAGGTCAAATTAGGACCCCTATAGGTAAAAAATTGGTCTTTAGAGGTTTATAGGGGGTTTAATATTATTTCATAGGGTTTATTATAATCTATTTGATTTAATTTTGTGTTATATTAGCCTTATTCATTAGTCATTTTGGTCTTTATGTCTTTTTGAGTCATTATGAGGGTCACAATGAGCATAAAAGGAGTTGTACGACCCCCTTGGGAAGTGTGAAGGTGTAAAAATGGTGATTTCACATGAAATGTGTCCTATTATGTCTTAATAAACTATTCATAACTAAAAAGTGGTAGGTTTTTTAGAAGGAAGGGAAATTTTCTTGAAAAAGGGAAGAGTTTGGCACTTATATGGCCCATAAGGGAGTGTGATAGATGGGATAAGGTCATGAGATGACTCTTTAGCTTCATCATATCCATTTAAATGATTTAAGTAATATTTAAGTGTAAAAATTAATCTAAAACCATTATTCTCCTTCACCCTTCCATGCACATAGAATTAGTCATTAGGTTTATACTTGGTATGGTCAGCAAGAGAGGTTTTAGGAAAACTTATCCTATGGGTGTGTTCTACACTCAGCCAAATTTTATTTTATTGTTGGTTTTATAGGAATGGTGACTTTTAATTTATGAATCATTCCTAGTAAGTTAACGTATCTAATTTTCTTACTAATCTATGCACCCTATAGGTTTTGCCTTGGTTTGGACAAGTTCATATAATTCACCTACTAATGTTTTTTACATATGATGATGACTCCATCTCAAAATTATCACCATTATTGGTTTCATGTTACAAGGTGTTTGGATAAGTAAATTACTTCAAAGTTTTAAGAGAAGCACCATTCTATGTTGCAGGTAGATTTTCAATATTTTTAGAATCTCCAAGATTTGGTAGTGATTGTAGGAGATGATAATAGGTTCATTATCACATTTAAAATGTTGTTTTATTATTATCCCATTCCAAGATAATCTTATAAAGAATATTCAATTAGGGTGCAATCATAAAACATCATGCAACCAATTCGCTCAAAGACTACCATACACAATCAGCTAGGTGAGCTTGCAAGGTTATAAATCATATCCATATAATAATAATTATGGTATTAAAAGGTTTAATAAATTCCCATATCAAAATAAATCAATTAAATCCCTTTCATTGGCATAATGAGGACTATAAAAAATAATCATCAATGACCATTGCTTGGTTTGCACCATGGAATTACACCTAAAGGTGCTTGAAAGGGAGAATTATATCGGGATAAGGATTTTGAGACTATTTTAAAGGCACTCATAATGATTTTTTTTTTTTAATAATTAGAGAAGAGTCCAAATCTATTCATGAGGTCTAAAACTATACAAATTATCCACACCTGCACTCATTACCTGTATGTGTAAAAGCCACCTATAATTGGTGCTAATAGAGGACTAAAAATGAATGCATGGATGTTTTAAAACACTTAAAAATTATCCTTGAAGTATTGACATGTTGAATAGACAATATAATTCATGTTTGGTATTTTAAGTGGGCAGGTAAAGAGTGAGGAATCCTTCAAAGGGTGAAGTGATTGAGATCTAGGATCAAATCCCTAAAACATGAAAATAGAGTTCCTTGATGTTGTGTTGGTATTTTGTAATAGGGGTATTAAAAGATTTGAGGAATATTAATGAATAAACCTATTATTACATACATATGATAATATACATGAATTTTTTTGGGGGAAATATCAATGGAAGGTGGTTTTTAAACACCTCAAAGATGCACTTTCATGCTTTGAAATCATTGAGTAGTATCTATAACTGTCCAAACTAAGTGATTAATTATAGACATGTCATGGAGTTTTGGTTTTTTGGAATAAGATAGGTGACCTTATTTCATTTATAAACATATGTTGGTAATTAAGTGAATATCAAAGTGAACCATTGAAGAAATTTGGACCTTCTAGCACACTTCTAGTCTGTACACTGAGATATGCCTTCCTACAACCTATAACTCAAAGTTACTTAAGGCTCACTCTTGGAAAATTATGAAAGGATAAGGTATGTTTAGTGATTTAAGGATATATTGAGGTAATTTATAAGATTTAAAATTTTTATGAGGTGGTCAAGTATGATGAACTTCATGTCAAATTTCCCCAAGTCCCTAATAGGCTACTACAATCATGCTAACCCTTCAAGGTACACGTTTAGGTGCTGAGGGAAAGAAGGATAACTTTGAAATAATGTATTAAATATTATGGGACTAGGATGGAATAAAAATAAATAATTATAATTAGAGGATAGGTTGATATAATGGTCTCAATCCTAGAATAAACCTACATAATATTTTCTAGGCCAACATTCACCTAAGCCAACTGTGTTTGACTATATGCAATAGTGAGATAAAGAGTGATGATTATTAATGATTGATATTTTATAAACATGAGTGAAGAGGTAAAAACAAATAATATATAATATTTTAAGGTTTAAATAGGCTCCATACATTATTTTCATGTCTGGTCCATCCTAAACCACCTACAGGTACAATGCCTTGGGTAAGAACACAGTCTACAGTTCAAGATAGTAAATTGGAGAAGTATGAAATGAGAAGTGTTGGAGGGGTTTAAGATGATAAATGTGTTTTAAGGATCTCCAAAATTATGTAATAAATTTCAAGAGTCTATTGATAGTATAAAGTAAGTGTTTGAGGGCTCTAATATTGTAATACATAGTCTATATCTAAAAACCCTATAGTCTACCTTCATATATTCTATCTTAGATTTTAAATGGGTTTAAAGGTTAAATGACCTAATAAAAGGATTTTTAAAAAAAAAAAAAAAAAATCTCCAAAACTTGAAAAAATCCCTCACCATTAATTTGGGTTGAGAAAATAATGAAATTGCCCTCTGTTTTGTCTTAGACAAAGGGCACTTCCCTTTATGCAATAAATGGTAGGTTTGAGAAAAGGTGATATATGGAAGGACCAAGAGAAAAATAAACCTTGAAATGAGGGTTATTAAGCTTAAAAAAACCTAATAAAACATTATAAACACCTCATATAATGAGGGAAGACAACAAGATGATCTGGACCATAGAGGTTGTAGTTAGGTCTATGAGCCATGGTTAAGCCTAGTGCTCAGTTGGGGGTCTAAATTCATTTATAGCCTTAGGTATGATTATAAACATATTGTATCATGTTTATGGGATCATAAAATAGGTTTTAAATCTATTGTTATGTAGGGAAAGTAATGAAAAAGTTATTTTTGGACTTTAGAATAACCCAACTTGTAAGAAATGAATAATCAAGCTAGATAGGCTAACTTGGAGTGCTCATATATATTTTGATGCTTTTAATGGAGGATAATTAAGTTTAGGTACGTTAATATGGTCATTTAACATCATTATTGTGATATATTTTTTTCATTTACAATGTTTCATATTTATGAACAAAGCTTAAGAGGGTAAAATAAGCCTAAACCCTTGCAAACCTTGGTTATAGATCTGATAAAGGAAATGGAGATGGAAATATACTCTAATTTCATATTTTGATAATTAAATTAATTTTAGGTTGTATAATAATATCTTAGGATACTCCCCATGCCTTTATAATATACCAAATTTTATAGATGGGGTACAAAAAGGGGTTTTCTTGACCTTTTTTTTGTGTTTTGTATGTTATAGAAGGAGTATACTGATCCCAATCACATGGAGGGGAATATTAAGAGTTAAGATAACTCCCCATGATAATTTATTACTTTATAAAAAATCCTAGGTTCCCAAAAATACAACTTCATCTTAGCTAGTCAAAACTGGCATATTGAACATGATAGTGAGAAGTGTGAAAACTTCAAGTGGATGGATTTTTAAGGTATGCTTGAGTAAATTAAGGAAATCAAGAGTTTTTAAAATTTTCATCCACTCCCTCTTATAAATTTTAATGGAAAAATAAATCCAATTTTGAGGCCAAGTGTGAGGAGTGATTGAAAGAGGAGTTTTCTTAGAGTGTAGGTAGTAATAGCTCATTTCCAGATGATTCCAAATGACTAGGACTAAAACTAATGCATAAAGAGACATGTATACGACACTTACAATTCATTAAAATCATAAAACCTATCCCTAGTAAATTTTGGGATGTTTAAACAAGGATAAATCATGAAAGCAATTTTTTGAGCTAGAATGAAAACTTCTATGACACTTTTTAAGAGTTTTATGACTTGGGGTGACAGTTGTGCTTCTTAACCTTGCATGGTTCATTTCACATCTTCTTATAATGCATATGTAACTCATTTCATTAGCTTGACAAGTGTCCTCGTGACCTTTGGACTTATTTATTCTCCTCTCTCTCTCTCAAGTTCTATAAGAACTAGCCATTTTGGCCTTTATAACTTATGTTCCACCTAAGTATGGTGAAGCCCAAATCATCTTCATACCATGTATCAATAAGTAATAATGATTTTTACCTCTTCCATGACTATTAATAGTATTTTTTACTTAGATTATTGATCTTGTTTAATGATAACTCTTGTTTCCTTAGCATGTTGTCTCATTCTCTCACCTATTTGTAGTTGGAAATATTCTTCTTCCAGGTCATGTGAAGTGTTCTAGGAAGTGTCAAGGTTGAGTGAGTTATCTTATTAAATAGTGTCATTCTATACCTCTTGTCTATTCTTCCTAGCCTAAACATTCATTCGTAACCTCATAATGAAATATTAATGTGAGAAGATGTAGATTGGAGAAGTGTATGTTTGGCTAGTCCCTTGTTCTCATGTGTAACATGTAGTTGGTTGTAAGTCATCAAATAATTTGGTGTATCACATCCCTTAAGATAGTTTTATTTTAATTTTCTCTCTCCCTTTTCCCTCACAAGTTTAGGTGTAGTAGTGATTTACAAGTCATACATCAATGAAGCGAGACCTATCTAAAGATTCACCTAATTCTTAGGCTCACCCATAGCCTAGAGGTGTTTCAATTATTCCAATCAGATGAGGATAATTGAGACATCTCCTCAAAGAGTGAAAATCCAAGTGACAATAGTTTTTGGCATGCCTAGTGGGACTCTTAGTCCAAGAAGTTGAAAGATTTTTGGTGTTGTCTTTCAATATATAAACTTTTGGAAGCACCTATCTAAACATCAATGATGACTCCAAGATTACATTAGATGGCTAAGTATCTTAGGTATTCATTTTTAATATTGTGTATAATAATTCCTTGTGTTCTTTCTTCCTAATGAAGTTTCATGGCTAACTTTGGTGTTGAGTATTGTTTTACATAATTTGGTGAGGTTTATCAAGCTTATGAAATTCCCTATAAACAATTGTATGAGCCTTACCAGCCTTTTCATGATTCATATCAACTCCAACATGATTCTTATCAATCTAGCCATTAAGTGTATCAACCTTATAACTAGCCTTCTCAATATATTGCTCCTCCTAGTCAACCTAATCACTTCTCAAGTTAGTCCATTTTAACCATCAAGTAAACTCTTTTGGTATATGAGAAGTATATATTATATCTTGATGAAATAATGGGACATGGTCAATATATTCATATTAATTTCATTCATAAGGCGAGAGGTGCATTAGATATAGTTAAAATAGAGTGGGTACTTATTGAGAGAGCCAATTAGCAAAGGCTCACAAGTGAGATTATAGATGTGAGTGGCCTAGTTTCATCCTTGGAAGATAGGCTAAAAATTCATGAAAAATAGCCTCACCAAACCTATTATCCCTCATATCCACCTCCTTAAGATTTCTATTAGTCCTACTTGACCCCTACTCATGAGCCCAATCAAGATTATCAATGACATCATTTTCCTAATCAGTAGGAAGGGAGATTTGGGGAGACAAACCTTATTTTTGAAGCCAATATTGATAGGTAGATTGAGTTGGCCAATAGGTAGATGAAATAATCCATATATTTATAAAAGGAAGTGTAATTTTATCCCTCATTTCCCTCTCCAATTAAATCCCCACCTCAATAAGAGACTCCTACATATGAGATTCTAAGTTGGAGATAAAGTGGAGAATCCAAGCCTAAAGAGTTCCCAAGTTTATTGAGCACTTCATCCACTCCTAAAATTGTATTACCATCTTGAGGAGGTATTCCTTCCTAACATCTTAAGCTAGAATAAGGTAGTGGAACAATGGGGAAAGAAAGAGGATAAAAGAATTATTAAATAATGTTAATTTGAGAAAGAACTTGATCCTATGTAAGACCCTATCACCCTTCCTCAAGATACCTCTTGTGTTCCATGTTATTCCTCTTTTACTCATTATCCTCATGAATATACATATAAAATTCAAGAGATACTTTTCCAAGAGAACCTAGCCAAGTAGATTGAAGAGTTAGAGTTGAGAATGAAATTGTTGAGTCATGGTGTGATGGAAGGTTTAGACCCAAAATAAGATCCTATGCCTAAACACACCAAATATAACATACCTCAAGAAAGTGATCAAGTTGTATCAGATTTTAATGAAGTAATTTTCAAGTGGAATGAACATAACGAAGCTATTTTAGCCCAAGGTCTGCCTACCCTTTCTCAAGAACTCCAAAAAGAATCCCCTACAATGCATGCTCAATCTAATTTTAAATCTTATGTTCCACTTCCACCAAATAATTAATATTTTCCTCATCCCATCACCCTTTGAATTGATGGACCTATGGTATGGGAACCTAAATAGGAGAATTTGGTTGAGGAAAACTCTAAACTCTTGCATGAAGAAAGTGTAGCTCTTTGGCAGCCTCATTGAGATAAGTCACCTAATTTTAAGATGCCTAGTCTTGGCATCAGCAAAAAGGACAAGGATATTGAGTATATTTCAGCCCTTGAGAACAAAAATCAGGTTATGATAGCTGATATATGACTTTATATTCCTCAAGAGGTCTTGAATGCTGAGGAAGAGGTGAGTCCTTGTGTTGAGTCTTCTTGTTTGGTTGATAATGAAGAAGTATTCCTTGTGTCAAAGAAGAAATATTGGATGAAGTCCTTTTAGATTCTAAATAAGAGTATTAAGTATCTTATCTTGTTTTTCCCCTTCATGATGTTGATCTAAAATAAGGTGAGTAATTGTGGTAGCAATTTGAAAACATCTGCAATGAGTTTGAGTCTCTCAAGGAGTCTACAACTTCCTTAGAGTTGATTGCAAGTGATGGTAAATAAGATGAGATTTTTAAAAATGTCATAGATGATAAATATAAAAATTCACCTAATAATTTTGAGGTCAATACAAGCTTAGACTAGGCTAAATCATCCAAGTAACAAGAAACCACTCCTCTTGAAATCATGCCTATAAAGATGATACAAGTTGATCATGAGATGAAGAGTGGGAAGCAATATGAGGTATTTGTACAAGGCCAAAAGGAATAATTTAACATTGGATACCTATTTTAAGATGGTATAATTAAGATCATATAAATTAAATTTCCAAGAAGTAGGTTTGATCTATCAAGTGTGTGATCTAAAGAGCAACGTTCTTGGCACCATGATTCATCTCATGAAGAAAGAGATGAAATAAACTTTCCTTTTGATCCTATAAAGTGAGGTATTATTAATTTTTAGTTGTATATAGTTGTTTTATTTTTATATTTCCTAAGTGCTTTGAGCACATGTGTGTCTTGTTAGTGTGTTTGCTTTGCTTTTCTTTATGTGTGTCCTTTATTTTGTGTGGTTGAGGTAGTTAATTGTTCTTATGTTGATCTAGCTTGTGGTCAGTTTTAAAATGTATCCTTATTTTTATTCAAACTTTATATGACTCCCTAAACCCAATATAATAATAAGGCTACTAGTCTAGTTAGTATAACAAGCATACTACCCCTATGAGTCACCAATTTGTTGACCAAATTTGACCCTACAAGTCAAATTGGGATCTATATAGGTAAAAAATTGGTATTTAAAGTCTTATATGTTGTTTAATATTATTTAATATGGTCTATTATAATCTATTTTATTTCATTTCATGTTATATTAGCCTTGGTCATTAGTAATTTTAGTCTTTATGTCCTTTTGAGTCATTTTGAGGGTGAAAATGAACATAAAATGAGTTGTACAGCCCTCATTGAGAAGTGTGAAAGTGTAAAAAGGGTGATTTAATTTGAAATGTGTCATATTATTCCTTAATCAAATATTCATAACTGAAAATTGGTAGGTTCTTTAGAAGGAAGGGTAGGTTTCTGGAAAAAGGAAAGAGTTTGATACTTGTACAATCCATAAGGGAGTGTGACACATGGGATAAGGTAATGAGATGACTAATAAGATTAATTATATACATTACCAATATTTAAGTACTTTGGAAGTGTCAAAATTGAGGTAAAACCATTCTACTCCTTCTTCACCCTTCCATGCACATAAAACTAGTCAGCAAGATTATACTTGGTATGGTCAGTAAGAGAGGTTTAGGGGAAAATGATCCTAGGGGTATATTTTAAACTAAATTATATTAAATTTTATTTTTTATTGTATAGTAATCATGACCTATAATTTATGAATCATTCCTAATAAGTTGATCTATCCAATTTGCTTGCTAATCTGTGCACCCTATAGGTTTTATCTTGGTTTAGACAAGTCCATACAATTCACTTACCTATTTTATTTCTAGATGATGTTGGATACATATTAAAATTATTCCCATTATTTTTTTCATGTTTCAAGGTGTTTGGATAATTTAAGTACATCAATGTTGTAAGAGAAGCACCATTTTATATTACAGGTAGATTTTCATTATTTTTAGAATCTCCAAGCTTTGGTAGTGATTCAAAGGGATGATAATATGATCATTATTACATTTACAATGTTATTTTTATCTCCTCACATTCAAATCTCATCTTATAAATAATACTCTATGAGGGTACAATCATAAAACATAATGCATCTAGTTTGCTCAAAGACTGTCATACACAATCAACTAGGTGAGCTATGAAAGGTTATAAATCACATCCATGGAATACATCACATCCATTGAATCAAAATTATGGTCTTGAAATATTTAATATATTACCATATAAAAATAAATCAAGTGAATTTATTTCATTGGCATAATGAGGATTGTAACAACTAATCATCAACCACCATTACTTGGTTTGTACCATGGAATTGCACCTACAAGTGCTTGCAAGGGAGAATCACATTGGGATAAGGATTTTGAAACTATTTTAAAGGTCCTCACAATTAAAATCACCCATTTGGATAATTATAGAAGAGTACAAATCTATTTATGAGGTCTAAAACTATACATGTTGTCTACACTTGCACTCACTACCTATATGTGCAAAAGCCACCTATAGTTGGTGCTAACAGAGGACTTAAATTGCATGAATGCAATTTTAAAACACTTTGGAATTCTCCTTGAAGTACTAAAATTTTTAATAGACCCTAAAATTCATGTTTGGTATGCTAAGTGGGTAGGTAAAGAGTGAGGAATCCTTCAAAGGGTGAAGTGACTGAGTTCTGGGATCAAATCCCCAAAACATGAAAATAGTGTTCCTTGATGTTGTGTTGGTATTTTATAATAGGGGTATTAAAGGACTCAAATAAACTTAATTAATAAGCCTAGTCATTCCTACATAATAAAATATCCATGAAAAATTTGGGGAGGGAAATATCAGTGGAAGGTGGTTGTTGAATACCTCAAGGATGCACTTTCATGCTTTGAAATCATTCAGTGATATCTACAGTAGTTCAAACTAAGTGGTTACTTATATAAATGTGGTTATTTTTTGGTGTTTGGGAGTAATATATATGAAATTATTTAATTTATAAACATATTTTTTTCATTAATTGAATATCAAATTGAACCATTAAATAAATTTGGACCTTCTAGCACACTTCTAGTCTATACACTGAGAAATGCTTTCCTATAGCCTATAAATTAGAGTTGCTTAAGGCTCACTCTTATCAAAGTATGAAAGGATAAGGTATTTTTAGTTTCTTAAGGATATATTTAAGGAATTTATCAAAATTAAAAATGTTTTTATGTGGTCAATTATGATGAACTTCAATTAAAATTTACCCAAGTCCCTAATAGGTTGCTATAATCATGCTAGCCCTTCAAGGTACAAGTTTAAGTGGTGAGGGAAAGAAGGATAAATTTGAAATAATGTATTGAATATTATGGGACTAATATGACATAAAAAAATCTCATTATAATTATAGGATAGGTTGATACAATGGTGTAAATCCTAAAACAAGCCTACATAGGATTTTCTAGGCCAATATTCACCTACAACTAGCTATGATTGACTGTATGCAATAGTGAGCTAAAGGGTGATGATTCTTAATGATTGGTATTGTATAAAAATTATTTAATATAAAAAAAAATAAGAGATGATATTATAAGGTTTAAATAGGCTCCATAAATATTTTTCAAGTATAGTCCATCCTAAACCACCTATAAGTACAGTGCCTTGGGTAAGAACATAGTCTATAGTTCAACACAGTCTATTGGAGAAGTATGAAACAAAAAGTGTTGGAGGGGTATAATATTATAATTTTTTTTAAGGATATAAAAAAAATTTCAATAAATTTAAATAATCTATTTAAATTGTAAATTAAGTGTTGGGGGGCTCTAATATTGCAATACACAGTTCATATCTAGAAATCCTACATAGTCAACCTTCATAGAAGTCCTCCTTGGATTTTGAAGGAGTTTAAAGGTAAAATGATGAGATGAAAGGCCAATTTTTGTGTAAAGTATATAAAAAAATGTAATAATCCCATCCACCATTTAGTTAGGTTGAGAAAATAGGGGAAGTGTCCTCTATTTTATCTCAGATAGAGGGTACTTCCCTTTATGAAATAAATGGTAGGGTTGAGAAAAGGTGATAAATAGATGGAAAATGATCCAAAGAAAAATATAAATGATGTTTTTTAATTTTATACACACATAATTAAAAATTATAAACACCTCACATAAGGAAGGAACCCAACAAGATACTCTAGACCACAAAGGTTACAGTCAAGTCTATGAGCCGTGGTTAAGCCTAATGCTCAATTCAGGGTCCAACTTCATTTATAGCCTTAGGTATAATTTTTAGAATATTGGATAATGTTTATGGGATCAAAAAAGAGGTTTTAAATATATTGGTATGTAATTAAAGTCATGAAAAAGTTATTTTTGGACTTTAAAACAACCCAACCTATAGGAAATGAAGAATCAAGCTCGCTAGGCTAACTTGGAGTGATCATATCTATTTTGATGATTTTAATGGAGAAAAATTAAGTTTATGTAGGTTAATATGGAACTTTAAAATCATTATTGAGATATATTTTTTTCATTTCCAATGTTTCATCTTTATGAACAAACCTTAAGAGGGTAAAACAAGCCTAAACCCTTGCAGACCCTAGTTTTAGACTTGATGAAGGAAATGGAGATGGAAAGATACTCTAATGGAATATTTTGATCATGAAATTAATTTTAGGTTTCATAATAATATATAATTATACTCCCCATGCTTTTTTACTATATATAATTATATGGATGGGGTATACAAATAGGTTTTTCTTGACCTTTTTATGTTTTTTGTAGGTTATATAAGGATTCTAAAGATGCCAATCACATGGAGGGGAATATTAAGACTTAAGATAACTACCTATGATAATTTTTTTATTTATAAAAACTCTTAGGTACCCAAATAAATATATTCATCTTAGCCAATAAAAATTGTCATAACAAGCATGATGGTGAGAAGTGTGAAAACTTCAAGTGGATGGCTTTTTAAGGTGTACCTAAGTATTATAATTCCATTTATAGTATTTAAAAGTTTCATAAAATACATACCATATATTTTAATGGAAAATGAAGCCAATTTTGGGGCCAAGTGTGAGGGGTCATTGAAAGAGGAGTTTTCCTAGAGTGTAGGCAGTGATAACTCATTTCTAGATGATTCCAGATGACCAAGACTAAAAATAATTCATGGAAAGGTATGTATACAACCATTAACCTTAATTTAAATCATCATACCTATCCTTGTTTGGTTTTGGGATGTTAAAATAGGGCTAAATCATGAAGGTAGTTTTTAGAGCTAGAACAATAAATTCTATGACACTTTTTAAGAGTTTCATGACTTGGGGTGACACTTATGCCTCCTAACATTGCATGGTTAATTTAAAATATTATTATAATGAATATGTAACTAATTATATTATCTTTACAAGTGTCCTTTTGACTTTTTGACATCTTTCTTCTCCTCTCTCTCTCAAGTTCTATAAGAACTAGCCATTTTAGCCTTTGTAACTTATGTTCCACCTAAGTATGGAAAAGACCTACTCATTTGCATACCATGGATCAATAAATACTACTAATTTTTACCTCTTCCATGACATGTCATAGTGTTTTTTAATTGGATGATTGATCTTGTTTAATGATAACTCTTGTTTCCTTAGCATGTTGTCTCATTATTTCACCTATTTGTAGTTGGAAATCTTCTTATTATAGGTCATGTGAAGTGTTATAGGAAGTGTCAAGGTTGAATGAGTTATCCTATTAGATAGTTTCATTATATACCTCTTGTCTATTCCTCTTAGTCTAAACATTCATCCATAACCTCATAATGAAATATTTATGTGAGAAGATGCAAATTAGAGAAGTTTATGTTTGGTTAATCCCTTGTTTTCATGTGTAACATACAACTAGTTAGAATTCATCAACTCATTTGATGTATCACCTCCCTTAGGATAGTTTGCTTTCAGTTTCTCTCTCCCTTTTACCTCAAAATTTTAGGTATAGTAGTGATTTACAAGTGGTACATGAAGGGAGCTAGCCCTATCTAGAGATTCACCACATTTTTAAGCTCACCCACAACCTAGAGTGTTTCAATTTTACCACTTGAATAAGGAAAGATGAGACATATCCTTAAAGGGTGCAAATATAAGTGAAAATAGTAGTATACAAGCTTGATATGATGATTGTGGATCTTATGATGGGGTGGATGAGTTGATTCCAATATCACACACATCCTAGATATGAATAATTATTTAAATAGCACTCAATAGAAATTTTGTCAGCTTTTTAGTGCAATAAAAAATGTAAGAAGTTTGTCCCTTGGTTTAGGGAAGGTAGTGCTTAAATTTATTTTGATTCAAAATAATTGATGTTGATCACAAGGATTGCCAATGATTATTAGACAAACTTTTCTAAGTTATTAGAGATGCTCAAACTAAGGAGTTAATTTGATCTTTAAGTTGTTTTGGTGATTTTAAGATTCCAAGGAGGTCAAAGGTGGTTAAAATAACCTACCTTTCATTATATTTTAGGATATTAGTTTATATTTTACCTAGGTAATTAATTATATTAATTTACTCAAGTCAAAATTAATTAATCAAAAGTAATTACACAAGGTGAATGGTAAAAGAGTAATTAAATACTTACATGGGGTAAACAATTTATAATCAAGAAGGGGACCTAAGAGCTAAGGTCGCACAACTATTATCATGAAAAATCCTAATGCCTAAATTTATCACTTTTTGTTGATTGGTTTGTAATAACCTATGGTGAGACAAAAACTAAGAGAGTTATAATGCCCCAAGTTTATAGAGGAGGTATCCCCCCTCAAACCAAGAGCTAGTGAATGATGAAAAGGTGGAAATAGGTTTGAAAATGAGGTGGTAATGGATAAGGTAGATAGAAATGAGCATCCAAGATGCAAGGATAAGTATGAATTAAAATTATACACTAACAATATATAGGATATTTGATTAGAAATACCATAAGGTATACAATCAATATATTATCACAACTATGAATATGCAATCTCAATTGAAGGAAATAAAGAGGGTAAAGGCTAGGATGGGATAACCAAAGCATCTAATGTGCCTAATACGTCTTCACTACTTAGAGAAAGTTACTTTCAAGTTGAGGTACACTTTTAGGATCCATAGGGGATAGAATTTGAAATGAGTGTATACCTCTCAAAGGTTGTGGGACCAACATGGGGTATATGTTCACTAGCCAATAATGTTGGGTAATAAGGAATGGGATAGTTGTAACAAAAAATAACTTAAGTGGTATTGGGTCAAGACTATAAAGATTCCAAAAATTTACAATTAGTGTAAAGAACAAGCCAAAATAAGAATCCTATTTATAGTCCTCAAGCATCGATGTTAATTCTCCATAATTGACATTGATCCACTGTATTGATGTTGATTCAAGAGAATCAATGTCGATCCTCAAGGACTATAAATAGGATTCCTAATGTGTTAGGCACTCATTTATAATTAAGAGCATGTGATCTAGAGACAAAAACTTGACACCCATCCACACATTATCACAATATATGAATGATGGAGGTAAGTGGGAGTGCATAAAGGAGGTAATGATGGTATCACAATGTAGTAGGCTTGGATTTTTAGTAAGTTTTTGAAAATTTTACATGTTTTTTAGTGTTTTGAAATTTTACAAAAGTTTTTGAAATAGTTAAAATGTTTTTATAGAGTAGATTAGGTAACAAATTTTAAATATTAGAAGATTGTTATTTTTAGATTTTGTTGATTTTAGTTTGATTTTTAAATGTGGGTCACACAAGGATCAACATAGATCTATAAATATTGATGTCAATCACTATCTATATTGGTTTCTCTCAAATGTCATTAATATTTAACAATAAGTATTGATCATTAAGGATGATTAAATCTAGAATAATAAATAGTTTAAGAAAAATTAGGTGTATAGGTAAGAAAAAGCACTAAGGTGAACCCATGATTATAGGCATAGACATGACTCACTATGCAATATCATGTTACACCACTCATAGAGAATCTACATAATCATATGGATGATGATGAATAGAGGCATATGGATGTAGTTGGATTGGGAGGCATATTCCATTATCATCAAGTTCATAAGGATGTGGGGTTTTTAGTGGCATTATTGGAGAGAAGGGATGTAGCCATAATGACCTTTTGGATACCTAATGAGGAGATCACCATGAATATGGAGGACATATATCATATATTATAACTACTAGTAGAGGGTGATTTGATAGTTCTAGTTGATGAGAGAGGACATGTAGTGACACTAACACAACTATATGGGAATGATGCACTAAACATTACCTTCACTATCGGGGGCTACATTTTAAAGAGCTTATATGATGAGGACATAGAGGAGAGATTATCTATGACCATGATGATGCTATTCATAACATGATATGAGATAATAGATTTAGGGGGAGGTTGATTTCCCTAGAGTTTGACATCATACTATATGTGTATGGGTTCCTACTCTTATAACATGTATAAACACAGAGTTTTGGGTTTGGAGGACACAATGATGGTTTGGGATTGATGTCACTTTTGTTCTAAAGTGTTATGCATATGAACACATTAGGGTAGTGTGCCCACTTAGTAGTCCTTGGGTATGGTGGTACCAGATAATATATAACATGGGCTTCCTTTGGTAGAATGAATACTTTTTTTGACCTTATATAGATGGAGTGGTATGATACGTAACATAATATTAGGGGTTATTATAGGTTTTATAGGAGGAAAATGTTATTTTAAGGTTATATCTAGGGTTTCCAGCATGGCCAGGGGTGGAAAGGGAGCTATTGAGCAGATAACTAGATAGGTGGTTGTGGGGGTAGAGAGTGGAATACCTAGAGTACTTGTAATTTAATAGGGTGTGGTATCTATTTGGATTGATCTAGGGTGTCCTAATGCACCTATGTTATACAAGAGGGATGATTTAGAGACTGGGATGCTAGAGGCTTATTATATTGAGCCAAAAGTAGAGCTAGAATAGGAATCAAGAATAATGAATCTAGATGATGCAGGGACTTCATTAGAATATAAATTGTGGTTATCAAGTTAGCTAGGGGTGAGGTAGGAGAGGGTAATGTGGCCTTAGCATGATGGAGATGATGTATAAATAGAGGAGGTGGGGGATGAGGGGATAGTAGAAGAGGGACCAATAGAGGAGGAACCATATATATATATATATATATATATATATATATATATATATATATATATTTAGAGGTTGATGGTAGAGTATGATACATTGAGGTAGAGTGGGATGCTCTACAAGGCTAGGTTACTACACTATAGGTATATTTGGTAGAGGCACAAAGGGGTTGGGATGGATTAAAGGTTTAGTTTTTGGTGTTATATGGGGGTCATGATCAAGCTATGTGGGATCATGATAGGTACAAGGTGGAGAGAGATATTTTATGGGGAGGAGTTATGGTAGTTTCATGTTATAGGGGTGTAGAAGGATTCAAACCTAGTATAGTATAGGGAGTCACAATGAACCTAGATAGGTACTAGATATCCTCACAAAGATATGATATTATGAGAGGATTATATAGGATAAACTACTAGTGGTACCCTAATATGTGACATATTTTGACACAGGCAAGAGCATCTCTATAGTCACAGGGTGGCATACTAAGCTTGGGGAGTGTAATATGGGGTAGAGGTGGTAGGGATGAATGTAGGGGTAGAGATGGATGAGTTAGTAGAGGAGGGCCCAACATCCACTTGAACTATATCTAATTTATAGAATAGCCATATTTTATTTTTTAATCATCCATATAGCCTTTTGTTATAATGTTACTAGTAAGAGAGCCACTTTTTACATTATTATTTTGTGAAATTTGTTATTTATATACAGATTCCAAATTTTGATCATGAATTAGTTTTTGATTTATGCTTATTGTGATGTGATCTATAGATTTTAGATTATATGACACATTTAAATTTTTAATCATGATCATTGATTAATTATGTGATTATGATGTATGTTGTTTTTATGTTATTATGGATGGTAACAATGGGATATTTAGTGATTATTATTTTTAAAACTTTTGATATTATGGGATTTGATTAGATTTTTTATTGATTATGAAAAATAATAAAGGAGGAATATATGACTCCTTATTATATTATATTTTAACAAGATATAAACAACTTGTTGCGTCTACATGTGCATCCTTTGTTTACCAATAATAATGACCTAAAACAATCCTATGCCAATTAAGTTCAAGACCCATTTTTAGAAGATATGGATAAGATATAAGTAAAATCTTATGTTTATAGGAATACAAGTCTCATATCATGTTTTAGAGTTATAAAGCTAACCATATAACCTTTTGTGTAGGCTAATCCATGTCGTAAGTCTACACTTTTGTAGAAAGTTGATCAATATAGGAAGCTTTCTTGGGATATCTTTGATTTTTTTATTTTTATTCATGTGTTTTGGTTTTTTAGAGTTATATTATTAGAAACTAATCAATATGGGAAGTTTTACATTATAATTATTATGTTTAGATAGCCATCCTTCAAGGGAGTGGTCTATATTTTGAGATACAAGCTCATATAACTATCCTTTGAGGGATCAGTCTATGATTTTTATGTCTCTTTATAGATAGCTATCCTTCAAAGGAGAATTATATAATTTCACCATTTATTTTTTAGATATATATTTTTTTATTTATCCCAAATTTTTTATTTGGATTTAAGGTAACTAAGGTTAGCTTCTAGTTTCTTACATGAAACGATACTGTTATCCCAAAAAATGAACTTTTTTAGATGAGAGATATTTAGGAAATAATGATTTAGGGCTCCTTTCTATTACAAGCAGAGCTTATCCATTTAGAAAATGCTATGAATAGATCCAGAGTGTCCATATTTAAGATGAGGATAGGCATGATGCTAGATTTCCACATGATTCTTTTATCATTATTAGGTATTTTATGGGTAATGGTAGATGTAACTTTTAGGTTGATTTGAGACCAAAGGAAGATAAATCATAATAACTATAGTTTGTTATAAGGTTACTAACAACTAAAAGGATGTGTATGTAGAGTGTTGAGAGGTTCAAATCCTAGTTTTCCCTCAAGAGAATCCAAATGATATGCCCGAGATCCATGTTTATGAGTGATAATATATGGTCCAAGCCAATTCGGATCAAATTTTCCTCTTTTAATTTTGTTCGTATTTATTACATGCTGATTTTATCTAAGGATGAAATCACCAATATTATATTCTCATTCTTTTAGATGTTGATTATATTCATAATTTATTCTTTCTTGTTAGACTTGGAGGTGGTCAAGGGCTATATATCGATGCTCATCAAAAATTTCAAGCTATGTTAAATGCTTCTGATGATAGTCCTCTTCCAAAATGATGTCTCTATGATAAATTTATAGAGAAGGAATCTGTATTTGTAGAGGGAGGACAACTTCCATTCCATAAAATAAATAAAAATGTATAACAATAGTAGAGGTTTAATATCTTGGATGATAATCCCATAAGGTGAAGGGAATATGAATATGCTAGTTTTTCCAACCCTCATTGACTAATTTGGTTATCATTTTAATTAATTTTTTATTAGATTCCTCATCTTGTTCATTAAATTGTAGATAATAAGGTGAAGAAAAACTTATCTTAATATCAAAAGAGCCACATAGTCCTTGGACTTGCTTATTTTTAAAATATTTTCCATTATCTATGATTATATTATGAGGGGCACCAAAGAATCATATAATATGATGATTACTAAAATCAATAATCTTGTCGTCTTTAGTCAAAATAAGGGGAATGGCCTTCACCCACTTGGTAAAATATTTGATGGTGGTAATGATAAAACTATCACTAGGATGATTTGGGATTAATTTATCCTATAATATCCAAACCTCATTGATAATATGGAAAAAAATCATGGGCCACTTGTAATGTTGTACTAGGGGTGTGTGAAATATTACTGTGTTGTTGAGATTTCATGCATTTCTTGACATATTCATAATAATGCTGATTTAGAGTAGGCCAATAATAACCTATTTGTATAATTTTATTAGCAACATAAAGGTCACTAAAGTGTCCCCCACATAATATATCATGCATTTATTGAATTTTAAGAGTAGCTTGAGAGTTAAAGACATTGAAGGAGTAGACCGTAAAATCCTCTTTTATAGAGAACACCCCTAGTATGATCTAATGAGAGGTTTTATATTGAAAAGCATGCTTATAATTCTTAGATAAATTAGGAGGGATGATACCTTTATATAGGTAATCAAACATCTATGTGTACCATATATCTAAATAGTTTTTTATATATTGTGGATAGAAGGCAACTATATTTCAGTATAATATGGTGAGTTTATTTTATGGATTAGCACAAAAAGCTTAGATTCTTGAGGGGATGATGGGATGAATGAGGCTAAAGAGGCCATGGTATTTGTGAAATTATTAGTTGGCTGTGGAGTGGATTGAATGACATAATGATAAAAAATGGATAATATATGGTTTTTTAACACTTTGTATTTCTAAAGGATGTCATTATTACACTAATATGTGTCATGGATCTGATTAACAACCAACTAAGAATCTTGATAAATATAAAGTTACCTAAAACCTAGGGTTAAATTAGTCTGGAGACCTATAATCAAGGCTTCGTACTCTACCATATTAATAGCGAAATAAAAATCTAGTTTGAAGGATAAAGTTATAGGAGTAACCTTAAGAGGTATCAAGATAATTCTAGCACCCCCCCACTCTCACATTTTTATCCATAAAAGAACAAAGTTATTTGATAATTAGGATTTACTTATGATGTGTAAGCGATGTATTTGTTCAAGAACTCATAATTAGATGGATGCCCACTTATAAGAGGGGCCTCATCTAACTAATCAGTGATGATTTAGCCTTTTATTGACTTCTGGTGGAGAAAATCTAGTTCAAATTCTACTAAAATCATGAGCCACTTGGCCATATGATAATTTTGGTATGGATTCAAATGCATAAATCTAAGGGGGTTAGTGTTTATAAGTATGTAGTTCTTATGATTAAGTAGATAGTGTTAAATATTATAAGCTACCTAAACCAAATCCTAGTAGAGTTTTTATGGGTGTGTATAACATGTCTCATATTAAACAAGAGTACATATTATGTAATACACTAATTTTTATCTATGTTGCTCATCACAATGGGCCAACATAGCCCCTAGAGCATGATCTATGATCTAAATATACAAGAAAAAAGGTTACCCTTTCTCAAGAAGAATAATAAATAGTGGGGAGAGGATATATATTTTAGGGGCTTCAAAGGATTCTTGGAAATTAGAATCCCAAATTAATTGGGTATCCTTCCTCAAAAGGTGATGGAACAATTGACAATGATTGGATAGCTAGGAGATAAAATTCCAAATGGACTACAATTTTCCTTACAAGATATAAATTTATTTAAGCTTGGTTGGGGGTTGCATATCTATAATATCCCTAATCTTCATGGGATTGATTTCTATACCACAAATGGATATGATAAAACCTAAAATCTTCCTGGTCAACACTCTAAAAACACACTTTTTAGAATTGAGATAGGCATATAATTAGATTAGATGGTCAAATATTATCTTGAAAATGGAGAGATGGTCCTTTCAAATATTTGATTTATCAAGAAGGTCATCCACATAATATTTAATAATATTATGGATTATATCATGAAAGATATAAGTCATATATCTTTGATAGGTGGTTCCTACATTCTTTAGGCCAAAAGGCATAACCTTATAAAAAAATTCCCCCAAGGAGTAATAAAAGAAGTATTCATGGAGTAATAAAAGAATTCTTATCATTATAATTTAGGGTGATAAATATTTTATTATACTTAGATAATCCATCGAAGAGGGACAAAATTTTATGGCCTACTATTAGGTCCACTATTTGATCAATGTTAGGAAGAGGAAAGTCATCTTTAGGACACATAAGGTTTAAGTCTTGAAAATTTGTATGAAGATGGAGACCCTCTATGGGTTTTATGATAGGCACAATCTTAGGCACCCATTGAGGGTAATCAATCGACTGAATGGAATTGATATATAATAGGTGTTATAACTCCTTAACTAAAAGTGTTACATGAGGATGCATTTTTCATAGTTTTTTCTTCACTAGCTTAGCTTCTAGGGTAATGACAATATTGTGAAAAATAATTATAGTGTCAATACCTAACATGTCACTATATGACCAAGTTAAAGCCTCATTATGATCTACCAAGAAGGTAGTGAAGTCTTGGTATTCTTGATTGTCTATGGATTTACTTACTTCAAAAATATGTAGGGCATCCTAAGACCTTATGTTAATGATAATGATAGCTTCATTTAGTAAAATAGATGTTTTAGCTAGCAAGAAATTATGTAAATGTGAGTTTTAGGTGCCTAAGTAAGTCAAGATAGACTCATCATCTTGGCACTGAAGAACTAAGATGGTAGGAGAGTCTTCTTCTACCATATTATGATAGGTAAGGGGGGTTGTATTTAATTTTACCATTTCTATTATAGGTGGTAGGTTCTAGGTTTATCATATTGATTAAAAGGAAAAGTTTTGGAGGGATGGATATGACATCATCTATTTTGGGAAGAGTGATAAAGGATGACACTATCACATTATTATTATGGTTGGATTTGAGGGTGACTTTAGGAATAGTTTTAATATTTTTATAAAATCCCAGAACATGTTTTTCATGCAATTTTCTAAAGTCACTTAAAATAATGTCATGTGGTCCTTTCTTGTATTTCCCCATACCAAAGCCCTTCCATGAACATCATTTTAAATACATGTGAGGAAAGTGTGGTCTATCTAGAAATGATAAGTTTGAGGAAAATGGTTTTGTTTGGGATTGGATATCAAGATACAAGGATGGTCAATCGATCCCTCCTTATACTAAATGTGTTTGTAAGAAAGGGGGGATGAAAGGAAAAATATCCCTAAGTTTAGGATAGTAGTCACATTATTTATTAGGACACCTATACTCTTGAGAAGTGGGAAGGGTATTGAGAATTAGTAATTGTTACTCCTCTATTATAGAATCCAAAGGGTCCTTATCAAAGAGACACGATGAAGGGATAGTCACACTAGTCAATGCTTCATTATATGATGATGATGATGATAGGTTCATGCTTTTGAGAGGGAGTAAAATGTTATTGGGTTAGAATATGAGATTGAAGGTTTTAAATGGATGAGGATCAATAGGGATAATGTGGACCTAGCCCTCATGTTCATATTTGATACACTAATGTAAATTAAATGGAACACACTACATAATACATATCTAAGGAAACCATTGCATTTAAATTCTCCTTCTATGACATAAAACAATTCATGAAGAATATGAGAGCCTAATTGGATGGGAAGGACAATAGTTCCTAATGTAGGAACCACTATGTCCTTAAAAGCTCACAATACTTCTAGAGATTGAGCTACAACAATTTTTGGAAGTTATCATTATTTGAATGCATGTGGGAACATAATATTAATAATAAACACATTGTCAATCATAACTATTTTGATGCAATTCTGATTAACGTTTATTGTGACAAATAGGGGTGGATCCTAGTCTTTAGATGGTAAGGGAACTATCTCAGAATCATTAAAACTAACAATTGAAATAATCTATAATGATTTAATGAATGCTATCATTGGTTGAGGTTTATCATGATGTACTTATATGGCCTAAATCACCTCTATCATTGCATGATGATGCTAAGGGGAATTTTCAATTAATTCATAAAGGGAAAATTTGATAAGAGTTTGGTGAATTGATATTTTTATGAATTTTGAAGAAATATTTTTCTGAGATTTTCCTAAATGGAAACTTCAAGTTTGGTTGGGAAGGGTTTGAAATTTTTATGGTTGATTATGATATTTAGCTGTGCACACTTTGGTTTTGTTTGATTTTTGGGATTCCATAGCCTGTACTTGAGACTAGGTGCTATGTTTATTGTGTTGATCTAAAATAATGGTGAATTTATTTAATTCCTTTATTTATTAAAATTTGAGGGTCTCAGGGGTTGAATAAGAATTGATTTGAGATTATCAATCACACTTTTTTATTTAAATTTAAAAGGGTTTACTATGTGGGTGTCAGGGATATTTGTAATTTTGAGATCAAAGAGGGGATCGTGTTATTCAATTAACAGATCATCCTCATCTAAAAATTTCTAAATCACAACCTTTAGAGCATTTTATCTCTCAGTATTATATCCATATATCTTATGATAGGTAAATAATTTATTTTATATATACCACACAAGTTTTTTAAAAAGGGGATTACTTGGCTTGATGGGAGGAAATGTGATAAAAAAGTTTGTAAGAATTAGTTAATGATCTTAGTATAAGATACTTGTAAAGGATCTTGGTTAGGTTTTGTATATTTTTGTGGTATTGGTTTATGAATTGTGTTTCCCTTATTAATTTTATTTTTTGTATGGAGGGTACATGTTTTAATGGGTGGTAAGGTTATTTTATCTAAGTCTTGGGGATAACCAAAATCTACTAGGTTAATGTGAGGTTTTGGTGTGGGTAGTATTGGTGGAGGATTTTTAACTGACTTAGTCTCATTGATAGAATATTATATGATATAAATATTTAATTTTGAGGAAAAATGTGTCCCTATTATAGAAAATTTAGTTTGTTCTTTGGGTATGTCCATATTTCCTTTTTAAGTGTAGCTAGTGGTTGTTGAAGTGTATTTATGATGATCCTTGTTATGGGGAAGATCGAGTCTTATGGGTTGATGTTATAATTACTTACCATTTAGTATAACCAAGAATTTATTCTATGTGTGGGGATAATGAAAGTCCTTTTTATCCTCCACTTTTTATGGGGGAATTTTGGTAGGTTTAGATGATCTTTCTTATGGGGGATCCCATAAAATGATGTCTAAGAGACTCGAGTGGATGATAGAAATAGGTTTAGATAATTAGGATAAGTCAAAGGTATATATTGTAAAGAGATACAATATTTAGGATGAGGTGGAAGGTAATTTAGTCATATTATCAAGTTCTTTTGGAAAGAGTTGATCATGGATGGTGTTTATGACATGAGTTCCCTGATCTAAGGTGTTCCCCATATTTATTTACATGGAGTTAGATAAAGATGGATGGTTAGGGAAGGGTTGCCTAAAGATGTATATAGATTGATTTTAAGGTGCATTTAGATTATCCAGTTGTATCTCCCATTGATCAATGATGTTTTGCCCCAAGATTTTGATATATCAAAACTTGTTAATTTTGTGATTGAGCACATGATGATAAGTATAAAAATCACTTTCTTTATACCATCCTAGTTTTGGTCTAGAGTCATCGATGGGTATAATAGGATGAAGAATAATGAATGTTACCTTTAATAGTTTATCTAAGATATTAGCATAAGACTCCCCTAAAGGTATGCATTGTCTAGGTGGGAATCTCATTAGGTTTTTTTGTAGTTATGTTTGAGAGGTGATTGGTTGGTTCATTATAGATGAGGGAGTTGATTTTAAGAAAACATAGTTAGCTATGCCCTTTGGCTTTGACTTATTATTTCCTTTAGAGGGGTCTAGTTTAAAGCTCTTATTTTATAACTTCACCTTTCCTTTTTCTAAGGCTTAAATTTATAATTTTTGAGCCATGGTTAAATCTTCATTGAAAGTATTAAATGAATAAAATTGAAAGGTAGATGATATATGTTTTGCACATGATCTCAAAAATAGTTCTATCAGTTTTAGTTGAGGCAAGGAGAAGGTTAACTAGTTTATAAGACACTACCATGTAGTTACAAATTGTATAATGGAATTGTATTCAAATTTCATAGTGGAATAAAGATATGTAATAATTACCTTCCTAGGGATATTTATAGAAAATTTTTCTAAGAAGATTCTAGCTAGCTGCCCAAAAGAAAATAACAAGTGATACGAGATGGAACTATACCAGTCTAAAGGTGGTATTACTAGTGACATAGGAAACATACTTGAAATAAGGGCATCATCATGGGAAATGGGGTATCACACATTTTGAAATTCTTTAATGTGTTTTTAGAGATTTTACTTATTTTATTTTTTTTTGAATTTTAGAAGTTCTCATTACATAAACTATGGTTAGATAGGGAAAACAAGGCTGATTCACTCATTACAAATCTATTCATAAGTAAGCATGTTATTTTATCATAAGGCAAAAGATTATAACTTCATCATCCTCTCTATGAGGATCCTTATGATATTTGGTTGGGAACTCTACTAGGGGATGCCTTCTAGAACATTCTATTGTAAATGTTGATATAGAAGAAGTGATGTTGGGAGAGGTTGTGTAAGGTGGTATCCTGTGGACATGGTGATTGTCAATTGAGACATCACCATGTATTGAGGGAAGAGTAAAGGTAAAATTTACTATTGAGATGGGTTAGAATAACTACCTATAAGGGGTTGTGTGGGGATTTGTTATTGTGTAGTTAGTGGTATTTGATGTTAAAGTTTTTGACCTATAGGGATTTACTAAGTCGATTATACTTCAAGGTTTTCTAGGGAATTTCCATATAAATAATGGGAATTTTGACCATGGGGGGAAATGGGGATCCATATGGATCACATGGTGAGATAATGATTTAAGGTGATCAAATTATTATATAATATGTTAGCAAACTCCAGATCAACTTGAGTAAGAATTGAGGGATACCCTCTTTATAAGAATAAGGAGATGTAGGAGGACTCAATTATTTTTCCATCAAAGAGGAAGATGAATGCTGTGACTCTATTTGTCTGACTGACTATTGTCACATAAAAACCATGTAATACTAAGGAAATAAAAACAAAGAACAAACACAATTTTTTTATTATCTCATTTTAGTAAAGGAAAATACACACTCTAATTGAATTAACTTAAATATTTTTTTTAGTTTTTAAGAAATAATAATTTAAAATGTGAATGGGAGATAGGTTAACAAGGATATAAATAAATTTCAATCTTATTCTTTCCAAAATTAGCTTAGCTCATTTTTGGGAACAACCCCCTACAAAACTTGTCCGTTTCATCTTTCGTCTCTCTAAGTTTGTTTTCGAGACAGGTTCTTCTCATTGTCGTCTTGGTCTAACTGCACCTTTTGAAATCTGTAATGTCTTGTTATCACATCTTCCCTAAAATGTGAAGGTTGTTACATTCTCGATGCATCTAGGGGACTGAAACCTGCCTCTTTCAGAGTTAGTGTTTCAATTCTTCCATTTTCGTGCATGGGCAGCAAAATTTATCACCAGTGCATTTTGCCTTTTTACCTGCAAGGGCAAAAAATTTTGTTGCCCCTACATTTTTACCTACAAGGGTGGAAATTTTTTCTGCCCCTACATTTTTACCTACAAGGGCAGTAATTTTTGCCACCCCTGCATCCGAACCTGCAAGGGTGGCAAAAATTGCTGCCCCTGCATGCCTCATTTTTCATGCACGACATTTATTGCCATGTGTGATGGGTTGTTGGGGTCAAATTTTGCCCCGTATAACCTAATATCAGTCCTATGTTCTTCATTCTTCCTCCTCTCCTCCTACCCTTTGCATCTGGATGATCTAGGGAATGGGTGATAGTGCATTTTGGCAAATTTAATCTCGTGGCACGCGTGGCTTTCCAAGTAGGTCTTGTTTTTTGCATTTGTGTTCTTCTCCTCTTTCTAGTTAATTTGTTTTTATTGTTGATTTTCCTTCTTCTTCTCCCCATTGGCCTTCCCAATTTCCTTTCCATGCTGGGGTGGCAATTTTCGCCACCCCTCCCCATTACCCACAGATTTTGTGTAAACTAGGTGCAAGCGGCAATTTTTACCACCCGTGCTTGTTGGTTGCCCTTGCTTCAGCCCCTACCTTTGCGGGCAGCAAATTTTTCCACCCACATAGGCCATGCCTACATAGGCAGCAATTTTCACTACCTGTGCCCTTTTTTCCCCAAAACTTGCATCAACAGAAAAATTTGCCACCAATGCAAGCCAGAAGTGCAGGGGCAGTGAATTTCACCACCCCTAAACTTTCCCCTCTAATCTATAGTGGTGGAAAATTTCATCACCCAAGCAGGCTGATCCTTTAGGGGCAACGAATTTCACCGCCTCTATATTTTATCTATTCATCATTCAGGGGTGGAAAATTACGCCGCCCATGCTTTTTTCCTCTAATTTTTCTTCTAACTCTAGAACTTTTCCCCTTTTCCATATTTTTCCTTTCCTCCCCTTCTTTTTCTTAGTTTCTAACTTTGCCCTTTTAAATTTCCCTTCCTTGGTCATGATCACTTAAAATGCAGATTCCCCAACTCACCCACTTTTCCCTAATTGCGTGATCATGACTGCAGTACTTTCAGAGAATTATTGCTCATCAGCACCTATTCAACTAAGGCCATTTCCAATGTCTGAAATGTCTCCCAAAAATTCAAAGGCCATGAAGTACAAATACTAGGGTATCTTCCCAATCACTTCGGTCACCTCCAACGTTGATGACATCAGAGACACAAAAATTGTACACGTGGACATGGCCGAATTTATGACCCAAACTAAGGCAATGAACCCGAGTTCTGAAATGAAGAGAATCATTGAAAGCAACATTCATCTAGTTTCCGCTTTCCCAGTGGAAACACATCATATAGAGTTTATCCTCCAGTGTGCCCAGTTTTACAACAAAGAGACAAGAATAGTCTCAGATGCTAGTGGCAACATAGTAATTCAGCTAGATCCCAAATTTATTAACAAAGTCTTTATGTGCCCTCCTACTACTAAAGTGCTAATGATTGATTTTGTAGAAGCACAAAAGGAGTATGACAAGGACCCTGAGAGGGCAAAGAAAGTGATGAATAACAGGTGGTTGAAGACACCCAAAACCAATCTATCTAGATCGTCGTGAAACTTCCCAAGGAGTGATTTCATTGAAGAAGTTAGTGACTTGATCACCCTTCTCAGCAGAGTACGAGGCCTGCTATCTTCCTCACAATTCCATTAGTGGATGTACCTGTTCATCAAGATCATCCTCTAGGGTAAGTAGGTCATCTTTTGGGGTGAGCAGATCAGCAACACCCTTCATGAGTAGCTAACCAAGGTACAAACTTCTTCAAAATTCTATATGACTTTGTACCTTGTCTACATATCTAACTCGATGCGAACCTTTCCAAGTTTGACAACTGAAGGGGATAGAAAGACCACCCCAATATATTCATATTACCCCTAGTTGACGCTTCAAGGGTCAATCCACCATTTTAAAAGGGTAAATGATGCTTTTTTTGCCATATTTTTATGCCTCTTTGACCCTCAGATTGAACAAAAGAGAGTATCTGATGAGGCTTAGATAGTCGTCAATGACTACAATTGTATTTTCCTTCAATTTCTCACCTTCGGTTATCTCCAAGTTGGCTTTTTCCAAGGCTATCCCTATATGCTCCCTAGTTTCCTTTTGATAAGTTAGTTCTGATGGAGCTTTATCAACAAATGGCTATCATACATATTAGGTAGATGGAGCTAAAAAAGCCAGGTCTCAAGTTTCCAGTTGAAATTGGCAGATACTCTATCTTAATAGCAGCCAAAGACAAAGTCATGGAAATAGAGATGTAACTGGTCACTATGAAACAATTCAAGAGAAGGGATAAATTTGACTATAAGGGAGTCAAGGACATGATCAGATGAAAGACTCAATTCCATGAGCCTATGATCGAAGACATTTGGGTAGACCTGAGGACAGCTGAAGAAATTAGGAGGATGGACTATAGTAGGCTGACCCTGGAACAAATTGAGTATTTGGGGCTTGTAGAGATTCCCCCTAATTTGGTTGATGATAAGAGCATTATCAATAGTAGGTACCTAGCTGAAAAGATTATTGACTCCCCTCTTCCTCCAATTTAGTGGTCTTAGAAAGAGCTAACTTCTCTGAGAAAGAGATTTGAGCCAATATTGGCTAACACTAATGATTGATTAGCAGCCAAAGGGATCGTACTGAAATAATTTATTATGGGATTGAAGGCTGAGTTCCAAGTAGAGATGAGGAAGAAGGCAAAAAATAGGACCAAGAACAAAGGTGATGTTCCTTCCCCATCTAGGCCTCACAAGCCTAGAATCATCTTTATTTTTAAAAAATCAAAGGTTACTAAAGAGCCAAAATCAGTGGCTAAGGGAGTTGCAGAACAAAGCTCCCAAGAGTAGGCAACTCAACAAATGGAGACAGATGACCAGCCTTCAGAATAGTAAAGGACTGAACCTATACCTTCCCAAGAAGGGGCACAACTACTTAAAAGCGTCTCTCCTTCTCTGCCTCAGTCTCCTGTGGCATCTCCTTCACCTCTCTCTTCTATCAGTGTTCCTTCTTCTGGAGTTGCCTCTCCTTCTAGAGTTATGTTTGGTGATCCTTAGGGCACTTCTGGAGATACTCTTCACTCCTCTAGATCCATTCCTAGTTTGGCATCTCCTTCTTTCAATCTGGGAGAAAGTTTTGCGCTTGAGCCAGAATCAACGGCTGGTATGGTTTTGCCTGTTACTACTACTACAACCACTGTTACTACTAGCAGTGTAGACGTTGCCATGGTAACACCAGCTATGAAAACTATTACCATAGTAAGTACTTTTCTTTCACCTTAGATGTCAACATTCACACCTAAAAGAAAGAAGCTAGCCATCTCTGTAGATGACTTTGATTTTGGCAAAATAGTGGTGGTGAAAGCTAAGGCTCCTAAGAGGCCAAGGATCCTCTCAAAATTGGTTGAGGAAAAGGGACATAAATTTATAGAAATAGCTAAGCCTCCGCAAGATGCAACCCTTGAGGGTTTTGAAATGAGCAGCTATTCCATCTCTCATGTTGAACTTGGCAAAGTTACTCACAAAGGTGTGAAAAGCGATCTATAGTCTGCAATGGACATCATGGTCCAAAAATTTGACTAAGAAAAGGAGATGAAAGACTATTATAAGGCTAAGACAGAGCAGATGATGGTAGTAATAAGGAAATTCACTCTTCCTCCTGAAGTGGCGACTCCAGAGGCCTTCTTTATAGATGACCTTGTCATTCAAAAGGCAGAGAAAACTTACTTAAAGAGTAAAGTGCTAGAGGATTACATTGAAAAGAAGCATTCTCAAGGAGTTTCCTTACTTACAGAGGTTGTAGAAAAGATAGATAAGATGAAGAAGGTGAGGGCAGATTTAGATGACCTTTTCTCTCTTATCTCTCAGGATATTGATAGTATAGAAAAATATCTTAGCAAGTGAAGGGAGATGAAGGATCTGAAGAAAAGCACCTTGATATCTATCAACATCATTTCCAGCAAGGATTCCTATGTCAAGATCAAGGAGTCATTGATATACAGGATATAGGTACTCAAGGAGTTTGTTGAAGATCTCAAATCTTCCAAGGATGCTAGTGAGAAGAGCGACACAGGCCCGCTGAATAGGCTGGAAGAACTACCTTGCAACCTTACTTCTAGGGATAACCAATTTCTTTTAGCTCAAGAAATGATCCAAGGTTTCAAAGGGATGATTCAAAGAGATTTTGAAGAGAAAGCCTTCTCAATGACTTATGTGGACAATATTTTGGATACTCAGTTGACTCTGGACAATCTAAGATCCAGGTGAACTAGTCATGCTAAGGCAATCACAACATTGAAGGATGCTTTAATTAGAGCCAGGGTCATCTCCAAGAACACATTTTCATTAGACAATATAGGAATTTAGGCATCCATTACTATGTATGATGCTCATCTAAAGAAGTCTGGCAGCAAGATCTGAATCTTTTTCCCCTTCTTTCTTCTTCTTTCCTTATGTACTTTTGTCTTGAGAAAAGTGCATGCAATTTTGTAATATGTAATTACATGTAAAAAATCCATAAAAATATCTCAAAGTCAAAGATGAGTCATCTTTGACTAAGATATTTTTGTATTTTAATATTTTCTAAATTTTGAGAGTTTCTCCCTATATATAGTGGAGACCTCTTTTGTAAAAATCTTCTTGGATAATTGAGAGTAAAAACTCTGCCGAAATTGAAATACTTTTTGAGACTTTATGCTCAACTTGTAAATCATATTTTGTTAAATGAATGAGAAGTAGGTTTATTTTAGACTTTGTGTTGAAATTATTTGTGTTATTTAAGAAATAGTTCTTATGTCCTCTTTCCTGATAATCTCTTGTTTATTTGATTTAATAAGCAAAGTGGGTGCGTTAATATTATCTGAGGGCATTTATAAAAGGTAAAAGAGAGACTTTGAGCTACTTTTATCTTTGTGATTCTGTTATCTTTTGTATTTTTAGGCAAAGACATTGTGCTTCATTTCACTCTATGGTTACGCTTGTTCCAGATCAGTGGAGGAGACAACAGAAGACTTTGTGCTTACGTGGGTTTTATGTGACTTTTGTTACTTACTTCAGGTGATTTTCTGCTCTACACTAGATACCATTCCTGAAATAAGAGGAATGTTATTGGCCAATGACCAAGATTTCTCTCTCTTTTTCCTCGTACATCACCTCTGAAAAAAGAGAGGTTGATGTTGTTATACCACCCCATGTGTTATTTTCTGCTTAATTATATATATACATATAGCGTATAAATATTCATAGGGAACCTCCCCTTGATGAGAGGAGAGATTTACCTCATCTAGATCTGGTAAACACACACTTTTTCTAGCTTAAATCTCCCTGTGTTGTGGTTGATATATCCATTTTGTCCTTAGTTAGTTGATGACAAAATATTCACCCAACAGTTTTTGGTGACTCCACTGGGGAATACGAACGTGCATTTTGAAGCCTCAAGCTTCAACTTGAAGCAGTTTTGGTCCCTTTTTCATTTGAAATCTAGCAACTCCATGCTACACAAGAAACCAAAGAGCCAAGGGTGTTTTTGACCCCGTATTTGAGTTGGCACAACAAAGCAATTTTGATCTGTTTCCTCCACCACCTTTCCTCCAATGGTCTAGGAGTTTTCCTCCTAACCTTATCAAGTCACCAACGCAAGGTAGAGCTTCTTTTCCTATTTTTAATCATGACCTACCTATAAATACACCACCAATATTCATTATCTTTCCATTCAATCTTCTTATCATAATGGCTCAAGGTCTGCGGGGCAATTCCTTTTGTCCTCTTAATTTGACTCCACCCTTGCATGAACTACCTCGTAGTTCTAGAAAAAAATTTCCTAAGTTTTTTGGTGATGAGAAGGTTCATCCCGATGAGCATATCACTACTTTCTCCATAGCATGTGGTGTCATCGGTGTGGATTTTAAAGATGTAGCAGTAAGACTTTTTGTGGAAACCCTATAAGAAGCTACCGCAGATTGGTTCTACCACTTGCAGGCTGGGTCAGTGACTAACTGTGACATGCTCAAAGCTAAATTGGAAGCTAGGTTTAAACTTGCTGAAGATGCACATGCTTTGTTAGCATAGCTAACATAGATGAAAAAATAATCCCAAATACCCATGAGGGATTTCATAACTAAATTCAACAAGTTAAGGAACCGGATTCTAACTATTGCTCAGCCCACACCAGAAAATCTCAAGTGATTTTTTATCAACTCGCAGCTTCCTGAAGTAAGTTTCCTTTTGAGGCAAGCTAGCCCTATGGATTTAGTGTTGGCTCAAAATTTGGCTACTGAAATTGAGGATGTTCTTATCCTAGTAAGTAAGATCAGAAAAGACCCTAGTAAAAATAGATTCTCTTCATCTGCTGAAAGCTCTTCTATAGGCACTATAGATCCTATGGTGCAAAAATTGACAAATGAACTGATAGATTTGAAGAGACAAATAACCCAAGGTAGGTCTGATCCCACCTATCAAGATATGCCCAGGAGAACATTTCAGAATTAGCAATATCAAGGTAATGCTACCTAAAACCAAGGGCAACCAAATCACTTGCCTCCCCCTCCAAGGAAATTGGCCATTGAAGCAGCACCTGCTAATTTAGTGGTTGGTTACCTAGAGGCTAAACATGACTATTCACTCCAACCTCAGTTGGACCAACAAGATGATGCTAATATCTTTGATGAGTAGGAAGAAGAATTAGTTGGTGACTCCAATATTGGTTTCTTGGATTACCAAGATGAAGCTGGGAATAAAGGGGAAGGGTTGGATGGATCTTATGCTATTTTCACCAGATCTCAACACTAATCAACTCCACAGACTAATAAAGGAAAGGTAGGTGAAGAACCCCAGCCAATGGTTTCCATCACTAAATGAGGGACTCCATTGCCTCCTCAACCAAAAGATTAGGTAATTCACAAAAAAGTAAATACCTCTAACCACCCCATACCTTCCCCTTCTATTGTTCAGGATAGTGCCACACCTACTAAAGTTCTAGATGAGGGAACCTCTTCCTCTATTTCAAGTTCTTTTCAATTATTTGATATAATTGATCATGCTAGAAAGACTAAAATCCAAATGATAGAGATTGAATATTTGAGGGCTAACCCAAAACAATTTGATAGGTTGGCAGAATATGTGAAAAACAAAGCCATCCCCATAGGACAAGATTATTTAAAGGCTATTCATGATCCCCCTAAAGATAAATCTGCCCAAAATAATCTTGTTGTGACTCCTCCTGTTGCTCCCGAGAAACTCAAACCTTTTTATGTTTCCCTGCTTATAAATGGTTACAAATTGAGTAATTGCATTATATACTCTGGAGCCTTGGATAATGTCATGCCCACGAAGGTGGTGGATTCCCTTGGCCTAACTTTGACCAAAACTTTTAGGAGGTGTTTTTCTATGGAAAATAAGCAAGTTCCACTCTTTGGTTAGATAAAAGACGCCCAATTTGTTTTCATAGCTTTTCCAAAAAAGCAGATAAAAATGATGGTTCTAATGGCCGATGTTCCAGCCTCTTATAGCATCCTGCTTGGGTGGAATTTCTACAAAGATGTTGGAGGTGAGCTAAGCGTAGACTTGTTGGAAGCAAGAATCCCAATTTAAGGTGTCATGAAGAAGTTGCTTTCTGAAAAAGAGGCAAGGTATGTATTCACTCGATCGTCAGCACTAGAAGCTCAAATTTTATTTGAGTCTTTAGGCATGAGCAATTACTTCCTATTTACGGATGAGATCCATGAGGCATCTAGTAAAACTCCTACAGGTGATAACTTGAAATTGTGTTCAGTTGACATAGCGGGAAAATCAACAAAGCAAAGTGAACCCATGGAAGAACCTTGTCCCCCAAACAAAAAAATTTCCAAAGGAAAAGTGGCAACTAATGAGGTGTGGACCTTAGAATTTGATGGCAGCTGCTCTTCTACCGGTTTAGGAGCTGAGGTTGTGTTGGTATCTCCTCAAAGAGATATTGTTCCTTTATCCTATAAAATATAGTTTAACAACACCAATAACATGGCTGAGTATGAATCCTTGTTGCTCAGATTACAGGCCAATAGAGAAAAGGGAATTAAATTGGTCCATGCTAAAGGGGATGCCGAGTTGGTAGTCTACTAGGTAAAGAACCTCTATCAGACCAAGAATGAAAGGTTGCACCACTATCACAATTTGGTCTAGGATCAGATTGAAAATTTTGATGCTTTCAACATCTCTACCATTCTAAGGGAATTTAATGACTGGGCGGATGCATTGGCTATATCTGCTACTCTCTTAGTTCCCCACCCAAATTTTAAGGGAGATAAGTACACTATTGAACTGGTCTTTCAGCCAAGTGTACCTAATAATGCCA
Source organism: Torreya grandis (assembly GCA_037957365.1). Lineage (NCBI taxonomy): Eukaryota > Viridiplantae > Streptophyta > Pinopsida > Cupressales > Taxaceae > Torreya > Torreya grandis. Next base: position 1,645,435 of record JARHVA010002800.1, on the reverse strand, counting down.
GCCATTGGCAAGTATTTAACAACGATGATCAAATCATTGCCTTTTTGGAGTAAAAGGATAGTTTCAAACAATTGCATTTTGAAGGTAGTGAACTTTGGGAATGTGAAGTAGCTTCCGAATAAAACATGAACACAGGTGAGGATTTCTTGCAGCTTAAGGGGAATAAGATTTTCAAAGGCCTGGTTTTCCTAGAAAAATTGTTTGATAATCATGACAGGTTTATTAAACAACAACGAATAGATTCAAACTCCTCTCAAGATTTTGATCAAGTAAACTTTGGAACCGAAGGAGATCCTAAGATGGTAAACATTGGGAAATGCTACACTCTTGAGGAGAGATTTAAGCTTGCTAGTTTCCTTCACCAATATATAGATGTATTGGCTTATTCTTATGATGATCTAAAATCACTCAGGCTGAGTGACATCCACCATGACATACCTCTTAAGGCAAACTCTGTACCTTACAAGCAAAATTCTAGGAAATATAATCCAAAAATCTCAGGTACTATTTTAGCTGAGATACAAAAAATGCTTGATGCCTGAATAATTTTCCCGATCCATCACTCAACATGGATTGCCAACATAGTGCCTGTCAGGAAGAAGAATGGTGAAATTTGAATCTGCATAGATTTTAGGAACTTGAATTAGTTATCTTTAAAAGATAACTACCCTCTCCCTATCATGGACCAAGTTATACAGATGGTAATAGGGTCAAAAATATTATCAATACTGGATGGTTTCTCAAGGTATAATCAGGTCGAAGTTGAAAAAGCAGATCAACATAAGACGACCTTCACCACACCTTGGGGCACCTTTGCCTATCGAAGAATGCCTTTTAGTATGATAAATGTAGGTGCCACATTTCAAATGGAAATGGACCTCGCTTTCAAAGATGAGATGGATAAGTTAATTATAGTGTACCTGCATGATTTGATAGTATTTTCAAAGCATCATTCTGACCATGTCCATCATTTGCAAAAAATACTATAACGCTGTCATTAGAATGATATTTATTTAAATCTAAAGAAGTCTATATTTGGGGTGACTAAAGGAAAACTTCTTAGACACATTGTGTCTTGAGAAGGTATTAAAATTGACTCAAAAAGAGTCAAGTCCATCTAGGAACTTACTTTGCCTACCAAAAAAATTATAGTTCACTCGTTCTTTGAAAAGGTGAATTTTATCTAGAAATTCATTCCTAATTTCACTGAGAATACCTACCATATCATCAATATGATGAAAGGCAATGCTACCTTCAAATGGACTACTGAGGGCAAATCAGTGTTCAAAGAAATCAAAGAAGCAATTGCTCGAGTGCCAGTCCTAGTTTGTCCAGACTACACCAAAAGCTTCAAAATATATAGTTATGCCTCTAAACGTACACTCTCAACCATTTTACTTCAACAAAACCAAGGTGTATAATTTCCTATCTCTTTCATGAGTTATCCACTCAAGGTTCATGAGCTAAAATATTCTAACATGGAGAAGCATGCATACACAGTGGTCAAAGTAGTCAAGCATTTCAAGTTTTATATCCTGAACTCACACACCCAAGTTCTTGTACTTGATATAATAGTAAAATCCATTTTGACTCAGCAGGAGTTTGGTACAAAGAGAGGTAATTAGATCACCAAGATTCAGGAGTTTGATCTGGACATCAAACCTACCAAACTTGTGTAGGGAAAGGGTCTTTGTCAGTTGATCACCAACAACATTCTAGATAAAGCAGAAAGTGAAGAAATAGAGATCGAAGGCGTGCCTATAGTCCTCTTTATTTCCATTACTGATGAGTGGTATTCTGACATTACCCATTTTCTGACATATGGTGAGTGTCCCGCTCATCTGTCTTATAAGGAGAAGTGGAATGTTAAGTTAAAGGCTGCTAGTTATGTTTTGTGGGATAATGGTTTGTACAAAAGAAACCTGGATGGGGCATTTCTTCATTGTGTTGATAAGGCGCAAAAAGATAAACTCTTAGAGTCTTTCCACAATTTGGCTTGTGGAGGGCATTTTTCTATACCAGTGACAACACACAAGATTCTACGAGTAAGGTATTATTGGTCCACGCTCTTCCAAGATGCCTATAGATGGGTGCGTAGGTGCGAATTGTGTCAATAGTTCATTGGGAAGCCTAAACTGGCTACTTTGCCTCTCAAGCTAGTAGTAATTGAGGAGCCTTTTCAATAGTGGGGTGTTGACTTTATTGGCATAGTCAACCCATCTTCAAGTGCTGGACATGATTATGTCCTCACTATAATGGATTACTTTACCAAGTGGGTGGAGGCCATCCCAACCAAGCACGTTACGTCTGAGGTGGTGTGTAGTTTTCTCAAGGAAAATATCATCTCCCAGTTTGGGGTCCCACTCAAGATTGTAACAGATAATGCAGCCTATTTTTTATCACATGAAATTACTTAATTTTGTTTTTATTATGAGATTACCCTATCCCACACTTTAGATTATTTCCCTCAAGGAAATGGCCAAGCAAAATCAAGTAATAAGAACCTAGTCACTATTATCAAGAAGTTGGTAGACGAAAATTAGAGAACATGGCACAAAGCATTATATGATGCTTTATGGGTAGATAGGATAACACCCAAAAAGGCTATAGGTATGTCACCTTTCCAAATTTTATATGGCTTGAATGCAAAAATCCCCATCACTCTTAAACTACCAGCACTCAGGTTAACCAAAGAAATCAAAGACTCAACCTTCAAAATTTTAGTCAACAAAAGAATCATGTGTCTGACCAAGCTGAATGAACGGTGAGCCATGGTAGTGGATTGGATTACAACGCATCAAAAATGGGTAAAGAAACTTTTTGATAAAAAAGCCAAGGTCCATGAATTTTGAGTTGGAGATCAAATCTTGCTGTGGGACAAGAGGCAAGAACCAAAAGGGATGCACAATAAATTTGACTCCTTATGGAGAGGCCCATTCACCATTCGATAGCTCTATGGTGAGGCTAGCTTCTTGCTAGAATACCAAGATGGAATGCCATTTGCACTAGCTCATAGTGGGAAACATCTAAAGTTATTCAATCTTTGAAGCTTAGATGGGTCCATTTGTATATATGTATAGTTTTTACATTTTGTCTATTTTTCTTTCATTTTTAGCTTGACTCTGTAGCCCAATGGCTTGGATGAAGGAACTTAGAGACTAGTTTCTACTCCTATTGATTGATTTGATTAATAGAAGTTCCCTAATAAGAGCCAGCTGTTGTTTCCAAAATTAGCTTAGCTCATTTTTGGGAACAACCCCCTATGAAACTTGTCCGTTTCATCTTTCATCTCTCTAAGTTTGTTTTCGAGACAGGTTCTTCTCATTCTTGTCTTGGTCTAACTGCACCTTTCAAAATTCATAATGTCTTGTTATCACGTCTTCTCCAAAACATGAAGGTCATTATGGTCTCGATGCATCCAGGGGACTAAAACCTGCCTCTTTCAGAGTTAGTGTTTCATTTCTTCCATTTTCATGCACGGGTGGCAAAATTTGCCGCCAGTGCATTTTGCCTTTTTATCTACAAGGGCAGTAATTTTTTCTGCCCCTACATTTTTACCTGCAAGGGCGGCAATTTTTTCTGCCCTTACATTCAAACCTACAAGGGTGGTAAAAATCACTACCCCTACATGCCTCATTTTCCATGCATGGCATTTATTGCCACATGCAGTGGGTTATTGGGGTCAATTTTCACCCCATATAACCTAATTTCAGTCCTATTTTCTTCATTCTTCCTCCTCTCCTCCTGCCCTTTGCATCTAGACAATCCAGTGAATGAGTGACATCATGTTTTGGTGGATTTAATCTTGTGGCATGCATGGATTTCCAGGTAGGTCTTGTTTTTTGCATTTGTGTTCTTCTCCTCTTTCTAGTTAGTTTGTTTTTATTGTTGTTTTTCCTTCTTCTCCCCATCAGCCTTCCTGATTTCCTTTCCATGCTGGGGCAGCAATTTTTGTCACCCCTCCCCATTACCCATGGATTTTGTGCAAACTAGGCACGAGCAGCAATTTTCACCATTTGTGCCTCTTGGTTGCCCTTGTTGCAGCCCCTACCTGCACAGGCAACAAAATTTTGCCACCCACGTAAGCCTTGCCTGCATGGGTGGTGATTTTTTTTGCCCATGCCCTTTTTTCCCCAAAACCTTCATCGGTGGCAAATTTTGCCGTCGATGTAGGTCAAAAGTATAGGGGTGGAAAATTTCACCACCTTTACACTTTCCCCTCTGATCTGTAGGGGTGGTGAATTTTGCTGCCTGGGTAGGTTGATCCTACAGGGGCAGCAAATTTTGCTACCTCTACATTCTATCTATTCATCATTCAGGGGTGACAAATTTTGCCGCCCATGCTTTTTTATTCTAACTCCAGAACTTTCCCCTTTTCTTTCCCAATTTTCTACCTGACCCTTTTAAAGTTCCCTTCCTTGGTCATGATCACTTAAAATGTGAATTCCCCAACTCGCCCACTTTTCCCTAATTGTGTGATCATGACTGTAGTACTTTTAGAGAATTCTTGCTCGTTAGCACCTATTCGATCGAGGCCATTTCCAATGTCTAAAACATCTCCTAAAAAGTCAAAAGCCATGAAGTAAAAATACTAGGGCATCTTCCCAATCACTTTGATCACCTCCAACATTGACGACATCAGAGACACAAAAATTGGCCACATGGACATGGCCGAGTTCATGACCTAAACTAAGGAAACAAACCTGAGTTCCAAAATGAAGAAAATCATTGAAAGCAACATTCATTTGGTTGCTACTTTCCCAATGGTAGCACATCATATGGAGTTTATCCTTCAGTGTGCCTGGTTCTACAACAAAGAGACAAGATCAGTCTCAGATGCCAGTGGTAATGTAGTAATTCAGATGGATCCCAAATTTATTGACAAAGTCTTTATGTGCCCTCTTACTACTAAAGCACTGATGATTGATTTTGTAGAAGCACAGGAGTATGATAAGGACCCTGAGAGGGCAAAGAAAGTGATGAATAATAGGTGGTTGAAGACACCCAAAACCAATCTATCTAGATGGCCGTGAAACTTCCCAAGGAGTGATTTCATTGAAGAAATCGGTGATTTGATCACCCTTCTCAATAGAGTATGAGGCCTCCCGTCTTCCTCACAATTCCATGAGTGGATGTACCCATTCATCAAGATCATCCTCTAGGGTAAGCAGGTCATCTTTTGGGGTGAGTAGATTAGCAACGCCCTTCATGAGCAGCTAACCTAGGTACAAACTTCTTCAAAATTCTATATGACTTCATACCTTGTCTACATAGTTGCCTTGATGCAAACCTTTCCAGGTTTGACAACTGAAGGGGACAAAAAGACCACCCTAGTATACTCATATTACCCCTAGTTAATGCTTCAAGGGTTAATCCAACATTTTAAAAGGGTAAATGATGCTTTTTTTCCATATTTTTATGCCTCTTCGACCCTAAGCTTGAACATAAGAGAGTATCTAATGAGGCTTGGACAGTCGTCAATGACTATGGTTGTATGTTCCTTCAATCTCCCACCTTTTGTTATCTTTGGGTTGGCTTTTTCCAAGCCTATCCCTATATGCTCCCTAGGTTTCCTTCTGATAAGTTAGTTCTGATGGAGCTTTGTCGATAAATGGCTATCGTACATACTAGGTAGATGGAGCTGAAAAAGCCAGGTCTCAGGTTTCTAGTTGAAATTGGTAGAAACTCTATCTTGACAGCAGCCAAAGCCAAAGTCATGGAAATAGAGATGCAGCTGGTCATTATGAAACAATTCAAGAGAAGGGACAAATTTGACTATAAGGGAGTTAAGGACATGATTAGACGAAAGACTCAATTTCATGAGCCTATGATCAAAGACATATGGGTAGAACTTAAGATAGCTGAAGAAATCAGGAGGATGGACTATAACAGGCTGACCCTAGAACAAATTGAGTATTTGGGGCTATAGAGATTCCCCCCAATCTGGTTGATGATAAGAGCATTATCAATAGTAGGTACCTAGCCAAAAAGATTGTCGACTCCCCTCTTCCTCTAATTCAGTGGTCTCAGAAAGAGCTAACTTCTCTGAGAAAGAGATTTGAGCCAATATTGGCTAACACTAATGATTGATTAACAGCCAAAGGGATCGTACTAAAAGAATTTATTATGGGACCAAAGGCTGAGTTCCAAGTAGAGATGAGGATGAAGGTAAAAAATAGGACCAAGAAAAAAGGTGATGTTCCTTCCCCATCTAGGCCTCATAAGCCTAAAATCATATTTGTTTCTAAAAAATCAAAGGTTACTGAAGAGCCAAAATCAGTGGCTAAGGGAGTTGTAGAACAAAGCTCCCAAGAGTAGGCAACTCAACAAATGGAGACAAATGACCGGCCTTCAAAATAGTAAAGGACTGAACCTCTACCTTCCCAAGAAGGGGCACAACCACTTAAAAGCATCTCTCCTTCTCTGCCTCAGTCTCCTATGGCATCTCCTTCACCTCCCTTTCCTATCAGTGTTCCTTCTTTTAGAGCTATCTCTCCTTCCAGAGTTATATTTGGTGATCCTCAAGGCACTTCTGGAGATACTCCTTGCTCCTCTAGCTCCATTCCTAGTTTGGCATCTCCTTCTTTCAATTTGGGAGAAAGTTCTGTGCTTGAGCCAGAATCAACAGCTGGTATGGCTTTGCCTGTTACTCCTACTACAACCACTATTACTAATAACAGTGCAGATGTTGCCATGGTAACACCAGTTGTGGAAACTATTGCCACAATAAGTACTTCTTTTCTACCTTGGATGTCAGCATTCACACCTAAAATTAAGAAGCTATCCATCTCTGCAGATGAGTTTGATTTTGGAAAAATAGTGTCAGTGAAAGCTAAGGCTCCTAAGAGGCCAAGGATCCTCTCAAAATTGGTTGAGGAAAAGGGACAAATTTCTGGAAATAGCTAAGCCTCCACAAGATGAAACCCTTGAGGGTTTTGAAATGAATAGCTATTCCATTTCTCATGTTGAGCTTGACAAAGTTACTCACGAAGGTGTGAAAAGTGATATACAGTCTGCAATGGACATCATGGTCTAGAAATTTGACCAAGAAAAGGAGATGAAAGACTATTATAAGGCTAGGACAGAGCAGCTGATGGTAGTAATAAAGAAATTCATTCTTCCTCCTAAAGCGATGACTCCAGAGGCCTTCTCCATAGATGACCTTGTCATTCAAAAGGCAGAGAAAACTTACTTGAAGGGGAAAGTGCTAGAGGATTACATTGAAAAGATGCATACTCATGGAGTTTCCTTACTTACGAAGGTTGCAGAAAAGACAGACAAGATGAAGAAGGTGAGGGCAGATTTAGATGACCTTGTCTCTCTTATCTCTCAGGATATTGATAGTATAGAAAAATATCTTAGCAAGTGGAGGGAGATGAAGGATCTGAAGAAAATCACCTTGATATCTATCAACATCATTTCTAGCAAGGATTCCTATGTTGAGATCAAAGAGTCACTGATATACATGATACAGGTACTCAAGGAGTTGGTTGAAGATCTCAAATCTTCCAAGGATGCTAGTGAGAAGAGCGACACAGGCCTGCTGAATAGGCTCAAAGAACTACCTTGCAACCTTACTTCCAGGGATAACCAATTTCTTTCAGTCGAAGAAGTGATCCAAGGTTTCAAAGGGATGATTCAAAGAGATTTTGAAGAGAAAGCCTTCTCAATGAATTCTGTGGACAATATTTTGGATACTCAGTTGACTCTGGACAATCTAAGATCTAGGTTAACTAGTCATGCTAAGGCAATCACAGTATTGAAGGATGCTTTAATTAGAGCTAGGGTCATCTCCAAGAACACAGTTGTGCCAGATAGTATAGGAATTTAGGCATCTATTGCTATGTATGATGCTCATCTAAAGAAGTCTGGCGGCAAGCGTTGAATCTTTTTCCCCTTCTTTCTTCTTCTTTCCTTATGCACTTTTGTCTTGAGAAAAGTGCATGCAATTTTGTAATATGTAATTACATGTAAAAAATCTAGAAAAATATCTCAAATTCAAAGATGAGTCATCTTTGACTAAGATATTTTTGTATTTTAATATTTTCTAAATTTTGAGAGTTTCTCCCTATATATAGTGGAGACATCTTTTGTAAAAATCTTCTTGGATAATTGAGAGCAAAAACTCTGCCAAAATTGAAACACTTTTTGAGACTTTGTGCTCAACTTGTAAATCATATTTTGTTAAATGAATGAGAAGCAGCTTTATTTCAGACTTTGTGTTGAAATTATCTGTGTTATTTAGGAAATAATTCTTATGTCCTCTTTCCTGATAATCTCTTGTTTATCTAATTTAATAAGCAAAGTGGGTGTGTTAATATTATCTGAGGGCATTTCTAAAAGGTAGAAGAGAGACTTTGAGCTACTTTTATCTTTGTGTTTCTGTTATCTTTTTTAGTTTTAGGCAAAGACTTTGTGCTTCATTTCACTCTACGGTTATGATTGTTCCAGATCAGCGGAGGAGACAACGAAAGACTTTGTGCTTACATGGGTTTTTTGTGACTTTTGTTACTTACTTTAGGTGATTTTCTACTCTACATTGGATGCCATTCCTGAAAGAAGAGGAATGTTATTGGCCAATGACCAGGATTTCTCTCTCTTGTTCCTTGTACATCACCTCTGAAAAAGAGAGGTGGATGCTATTATACCACCCCATGTGTTATTTTCTGCTTAATTATATATATACATATAGCATATAAATATTCATAGGGAACCTCCCCTTGATGAGAGGAGAGATTTACCTCATCTAGATCTGGTAAACCCACACTTTTCATGGCATAAATCTCCATGTGTCGTGGTTGATATATCCATTTTGTCCTCAGTTAGTTGATGACAAAATATTCACCCAACAAATCTATGGTTGGTTTTAGGTTTGGTTTAAGGATAGAAACCTTGATATACCTGAAGGTATAGTGAGGCTTGATTTTATGTTAGTGGTATCACATGGTTTGGTATTGGGTCCTACCCCCTCACTTCATGACTTGACAATAAGGGGTGTTAGGTGCTTAGCCTATATACTACCAGCCAATTATTTATACTTAGCTATAATATCGAGTTTTTTCTTCCCTTGGTGATGAAATCCAAGTGGGTAGGCCTAGGTGGGATTTGTTTTGATTTCATTTTTTTATGATTATGGTTTGGTTTGTGTGTGAATAAAGTGTGACTAAATCATAATTTAACTCAATTAAATTAGATTTGTTCTAAAATAGGCAAATAAAAAGATAATTCCTCTTTAACAAAAGGAAAGTAATCCAAATTATTTTGTCTTTTTTGATTTTTTCTACTTTCTAAATAAATAGAAATTTCACTAAATGAAATAAAAACACAAGACAAAAATAAAGAAAAATAATAATGAGACCCTTTAATAGTGTGTCACATTTATATTTCTCTCTAAGATAAATAACCTTTTGATCCATGGGTTATTATAGTTGTTATTTGATTAACTACTATTTGATTAAGATTTATGTCATATGATAATTATGGGATAGTTATATGTTGCTTAAATTACATGATTGATTCACTTTGAGTTAGTTTTAATTTCATATTATGTACTTAATTATCATGTTTTTTAATTTATACAACACAATTTTATGGATATATTAATGTTTTAGGATAACTACCTTCATTGTTGTGACATGGATGCAGGATAGATCCATCCCTCAGAGTGTGATAGAGGGAGGGCATCATCAAAGAGGGTGGTGTAGATGGAGGCATTGGGGGTTGAAAGAGAGAAAAACAAGAAATCCACACACATACCATAGTATATTAACATGATTTATGCTCATTATTTGAGTTAGATATTATAGTATGTTTTGATTTCTTATTTATGTCTATTGTGATTTTATTTTCTATCTAATGATATTTTTTTATTTATTTGTATGATGGTACAAATTTGGTGGTGTACTAAATTAATAGTTGTTAATATAATTGCTTGGTTAACTGAGTAAATCCTTACATGTTTTACTTGACTTACCATTATTTTGGATATAGCTGAGTCTATTATAAATAATACTTTGTTTGGATTTATAATTTTAGTTATTCGATGAATTCTAGTACTATACTTGATTTGGTTGCTAAGTGATTATTTATGCTTATAAGGTTAATATTATAATTTATAATAGTTGTATAACATGTATTAAGTCATTAATGAGTTTAATTCTTTGTTAAGCATTAACTAATGACATTAGTTGGCATGGTAATTAAGATATTGACATTATTGACTATTGATTGTTATCAAGCCTTTTATTCTTAGGAAATAAACATGATTCTATGTAAATTAAATATATATAATTACATATTTAATAAAAATGCATAAATCATAATGCTTGATGAATATTTTCTAAAGTCAACACTTATTTTATTCTAACCTATGAAGCTAGCCACTAGTTTGAAGGTTGAATGCTTTGGTAATGGTTTTTATGTTTTAAGGACTTGTCACTTTAGTCGATGGCCTAGTTTTTATTGAAGCTAGTTAACATATCTTTGAATTACATAGTGATTATGACTCTCATAATGGCATTAAACAAGGTCATTATTTTCATGCATAGTTTGAAGGGTATAGTTTAATTGTTATTTTATTTGTTTTATCACTCCAAATTTTGAGATGATTAGGGTTAACTAGGCATTGATATAGTGTTAAATGCACCAACTTGAGAAAATAAGATTATGTTGGTTTTTTCATGGATAATGACTGTAGACACCTAAAACTAGTCATCAATAACCTCCAACTAGGCTTTTGACTAATTTCCATCCAAAATGCATAATTTGGACTAAAAACACTAAAACACGCTAAATGATGTGAAACTAACATATTCAAGTGTCAATTTTGGCTAGGGTATCCCTAAATGGGGCAATGAAATTTATGGGCTAGCTAACTTTGATTAGATCATTTTGATTTAAAATGACAAATTTGTACTTGCATGCTCTACATTGCTCTTTCCTATCAAATCTTCTACACAAGATGCATGCCTTTGTTATTTTTTGTTGGTAACATCCTAAATGGGAATACACATCCAATGTCTTTGATAGTGACTTCTAATTCCAATCCAGTAAAATTTAGGACCAATAACAAGGTATTTTGATTAATTTAGGTAATTTGTGCACAATGTGATTAATAATGCTTAAGAGTTAATTAACCCAAATCAAGGCCTAATCAAGAATTCCATGGAAACTTGTTGAATAATTTGTTTTGGAAATGATTATTGAATATATGCATCATCAAGTGACCTCATTTATTGGGAAGACATCCCTAGGCCATAAATGCCATAAATATCAGGATTCATGCCTCCCATGCCTCATCAATGCCTTCCATGATGACCTCCATGCCTCTCAATTGCCCCTTTTTCCAATGTTATGATGGCGATAATTACAAACTTAATTCCAAAAATTGAATTAATCCTCAACCACACATCTCAATCTTGAGATGGATAGTTGAGGTTGATTCTGATTAAATCCAAAAATCTATAAATATGATGCCTCACAACATCATTTCTAAGCTATTTTAGTGAAAATTTATTATGCTCAAATATCTTCAAGGACTTGATTATGCAAATTTATAATGCCAAATTGATTCCAAGTCAAGCCAAGCCACAAGCCAAAGGTGCCAAGGAGAAGATGGAGGTAGTCAAACTTCCATTTCCAAGGACTTCATGAGCACAAGCTGAGCAAGCCACTGCTACAAAGGCATTTGGAGCATCCAAGGAAGGTGAAGGAATTATTTTGTTTGATTCCTTGATTTTTAGTTGTGTTTATCATTTTATTTTGTTAACTAAGCTCTTCTTAGTGTTTAGGCCTAGAGATGTTATGCTATTAATGTGTTTATTTCACTTTGTTTTCATTATATAACTAATATCATACTAACCATCCTCTCTTGAAATAATATTCCTAGATCACATTATGGAACACCTAGTGGGACTAGACGCATCTCACATCTGAAGGAGATCATTTTACAAATCTAAAATATTTATTTGAGTCCTTAAAACTTTTGCAAATTGATTTTGTAACTTTATTTTACCATTTTTGGTTTCCATAATTTTTACACAATAATTGATGCTAGTAGGAAATACTGACATCGGTCAACAAAACTGATATCGACTAGATCACAGTTAGATAGATCAACCAACGTCAGTGGTAATAACCAACATCAGTTACTATGTTTTTCCAAAAAACACAAACCTGAGAGCTACTTTTTCAAAGTTCATTATTCTAAGCTAAAAAGAGATTCAAAGCTAAAGGACATGCTAAAAATTTTACTACAGGACCAAGCTTGATATTTGTTCAAAAAATGTTTAAATCACCTTTACATGCTTAAAAATCAATTAAGAACCTTGTTTTGGGTGTTTAAAAAAATTAGATGTTTTTGGTGAATATTTTCAAAGTTTACAACTAAGACCAAGGGGTCAAATGAACACCACCAAATCTTTCATTTAGGTATAAAATTGAATACACTTGTTAATTTTTGTTTTTAATAGTTTTTTAGTTAGATTTTGTTCGAAAAAGAGAGGAATGTTGCATGTATGTTCTTCCATTTGTCCCCTAAAGGGAACCCTTAGAATCAAAAGAACCATTCCTATTGAAAATAGCCTAGTCCAAGGCTTAGAAAAAAAGTCATCTAAATCATCCCTAAAAACTCATCAAAGTCTGGGTGACCTTGAAAATGACCTTAAAGTCTTTCTATTTCATGCTTTCTTTATTTTTTATGCATCTTGGCTTGTGAGGGGGACTTCATCATCTCTTACAATTTCTTTAGGGAAGTTTTGACCTAGGGTTTCATCTCCTAGTAGTGAATTCATTTAGATCCTTTAGATTTGCACATGGGATATAGTGGCACTTTGGACATTGCACTACATTGAGCGAATAGTAGGATGTAGTGGTTGTAAAAAGGACTAGACCTTTTTGCAATAAGCTAAGTGATATGGACCCAAAATTTGTGTTTTTATTTTGCATTATTTGGCATGAAATTCATTGTATAATTGATTCCCCTAGAATGATTGAAACCTTTCTAGTTTTAGTTAACCCCATTTTTACATACCCTTGCTAGGATTTGGATGATTATACTTACTATATTTTCTGGATCATTTTCTCATTTGGTATGTTTTGAGAATAAAACTTGTTTGTTTGTTCATAAAGCCATGTCAAAAATAATTTGTCTATACATCAATATTTTATCTAAAGAGGTGTTATGCTATCCATTTTACACCACACTTGTGCCTTGATTTTTTTTTTAAATTGTTTGTGTGTGTGTAATTTGAGTTGTGAAGGGTAGTGTTATGTAGCCCAAATCATGTCAGAACATGTTAAGCCTTTTAAGTCTTTAAATCATAACATCAACCACATCATTATAGTATACTTACACCATTAGGAAACTCAATTTGTTTCAAGACTTGTTTACCATTATATCAAAACCATTTGTTTCAAACCATGTCATATATACCATTTGAGTCTTTGTCTTGTGTTGTCATGCTATCAACATATTGTCTAGCCTATTTGGTCAAATCCTAGTTTTCAATGTTGAGTTTTCAATTAGAATTTTTAATTTTGGATCCAAAAATTGATTGATTTCTATTTAGGCCTCAATTCATGGGACTGATACATATATCTTTCTCTTTTGGGTTGCATAACTTCAGTTAATCAATTACCCAAATTTGAAAACTATTGATGGTTTATTTTTTCAACACCTATCCTCATCATTGTTTGTGCCTTTATTTGGGAGAAAATAGCCTTTCTCAAAGAGCCTTTTATCTTATGCCTTATGCCAATTGATCATGTTTATGTTTAATTCCTTATGTTGGGTTTATGTCAAAGTTATTTCCAAACTTGTTAGATTAAATCAAATCACATCAGCCTTTATTTCAAGTCTCAATTTTGACATCATTTGGCCAAAAGTCCTAGCGTATGCCTATTTGTTTAAGCCTAGATTTTGACTCTACATTTGGACAAAAGACCTAGTAACTCAACTTTTCCCTTTCCTAGTTTAGACCTTGTTTGGAGCACTTTCACCTAAACCTTTGACATGTCAGTTTTTATTTAGACACTTGACCTTTTATGTGTATGACATTTGATGTTATATTTTTTTATGCCAAGTCTTAGCACAAATCATTTTAGAGATATAGCTCCACTTTCAGACCACATTGGAGATGCAACTCCACCTTTTGACCAAGTTAGACCAAGTTTAAACTATTTGTACTTTTGACATAGTTTTTTAGATTTTATAAAACTCTAAGCCTTTTTGTTTCAGAGCTTTCATCATTTACATGGATATGTCTAGCTAGACTTATGGTGGAGTCACTTAAAACCTAACTTATGATATAATGGCCACACAAAATTACTTTTATGGCTTTTGTCAAGATCCCAATGATGCTAATATGGTTTGTGAGATGGATTTCTATTTACCTCATATTAATCATTCATGGGAATAAAGTCACGAAGCAACTCATGATCTAACTAAAGACCTTGATTAGTATGAAGAGGCTTTTGAAGAGGAATTTGAAGTTCCAACTATAGATAATATTGTTTTGGATATAGATCCATACCCTCTTTACAATAATCAGTATGTGGAACATAGTTAAGAACTAGCTTATGAGCCAACTCACAACTGGGATGATGTGGTTTATGAGGAAGACTTAGATTCTTTGGCTTATATGAGTAATTAGGCTCTAACACATCATACCATTTATATTATAGAACCACAATGTCACACCATTCCAATACCAAGACCTCATCCTTTGGTTTGTGTGAGAAATCAAGCTCCATAATGCCCCTTCATCATATTAAGATCTCATCCTTTGGTTTGTATGAGAAATCAAGATCCACAATTCCCCTTCATCATTCTAAGACTTAGAGCCCCATAACACCCTATTATTACCATCTCAAGACTTTGTCCTTTATCACATGTGAGAAATAATTCTCCCCAATGCCATACCATTATCCAATGGCAAGTCATTTCTCATCTAGTCCTAATCCCATCCAAACCTCAACCCATCTAATCATTCAAAGACCAAGATGTGTTCAAAAATGGTATCTTCTAACTCATTGGAAACCAAGTCTGAGAGAACTAACCAATCTAAGATGTTTTTATTGAATCAACCATTTATGATAAGTCAACCTATGATAAATTGCCTATTGATCCTATACAAGTTGTCAAGGAGTCTCGCTCTGATGAGCTAGTCTTTATTGAGTCACTGTTTAATGATTATAACCACCTTTGGGTAAATCATTACCTTAACCATGTGCCTATTTTTTAAGAGCCTCCTATTGACAAGCCAATCTCTGAGGAGTTGCCTCTTGACCTTTTTCCCATCTTAGAAGAGTCTCACTTTGATAAACTAGTTTTTATGGAGCCTATTATGGCATCACAAGCTATTACTTGTCTAATACTAAATATTCAACAAGACATCATTGCAACAAATTACCCATCAGATGAAGAATAAAAATTAAATTTAGGTTGTATTCTTGAACCAACATCAGATTTAGCATCAAAATCAAAATCAACATCAGTCTCAACATTGGATTTAGAGTCCCTTAAGTTAGAATTAGATTCAAAAGAAGAATATATTCATGGTTGTTACAACATTGGTTATGCATGACTCACAAATCAATTTGAATACATTTTCAATCCTTCTATGGTTTTTGATGATAAATAATTTAGCTTGGACATAAGTTATCCTAGTATATTATATGAGGATTATGCAGCCTCTCTCAATTTCATTACCATTCCACAAGCCATTATCATTAACCAAAATATCCATATAATTGACATTCCATCCCTCAAAAGTGTTGATTGGGATCGATAAAATAACACTTTATTAAATTAAATCCATGGTGACATAGTAGTTGAAGAAGAGCAAAGAGGCCAAGACAACATTCATGTAGCAGAAGAACACTCTCCTAGTGAAACCTTTTTGAAGGTGGTAGGGGACAATCCAAGTCATAACTCAGCATCTTCTAGTGAAACTTTTTTATAATCACTAGATGACAATCAAAGTCAAAAGTCAACATTCTAGTGAAACCTTATCGGAGGTGCTATGGGACAATCAAGACAAATTCATTGGTGAAAAAATCATTGAGGCACCAATAAATGACCACAAAAGTTCTTCACTTCTTGGTGAAGAAAAAATCAAAGATCAAATCAAAATAGCTTCCAATCTACAACCTAATCAAATGGTAGCTACTCTCAAAATAAAAAAAATAGAAAAATATGGTGGTCCTCTCAAGAGAACAAGTCTTCAACCCCACCTCAAAAAAACTTATGTTGAATCCAATATCAACAACATTACGTGTGACTGAAAGTCTTGATCTTCATTTGTTTCCCCACCATTATACATTTCATTATCATCTACCATTCCATTTCACAATCAAACCTACCATCCACTATTTTTCCCTATTTACCATCCATGTTTTCACTTTCCTTTACATAGACTATAAAAATATCTTGTCTCAATGTTTGAAGGAATCATAATCAACAACCATTGAAGATCACAAAAGCATTCTCAGTAACCAAATCTACAAGCCATTCTTGACAAAGTAGTTATTTTGATGAGGTGTGGGCTACCAATTAACATGATTAAGTATTTTATTTGTATCATTTTTAGATTAGGATGTGTATCTCCCCATCAGTAGGAATAATAAAATAAAAAACCACACCCAAGACAAAAATATGAACCATACCATTTCATTTCCAGGCCATTTCCATTGTTACATATGCCTATTTACCATTATCACAAATCCTACCATTCACCCCAACACTTGGGGACAATGCTCTTACCATTTTATCCAATCTATCTAGACCATCATTATCCTAAACAAGACCATAACATCCTATCATTCCATTCTTATCTAGACCAAAGCTTATTTCTAGTCATCCTACCCAATCATATTTTGATCTTGGTTCCTTTGGTTCTTACCACACTTTTTGTGGGGGGATTCCGATCAAGTTTCAACAGTAAATCCAATCCATGTTTATAATTATAGTCTATGAAATTAGTGTGATAGTTGATCTAGCAAGATATCTTTCATCCTATCAAGTTTATTTATGTGAGCTTGATTATAACTGCTTATGGGCAAATTAGTGTTTCACTAGTCTTGCTACTAACTATAACTGCCTATGGTGAAATTAGTATCATTAACCTATGCCATTGTATCCTAGTTATAATCACCTATGGTCAAACTAGGGGAAACACTTATTTATCATGCATTGCCATATCAC
Source organism: Torreya grandis (assembly GCA_037957365.1). Lineage (NCBI taxonomy): Eukaryota > Viridiplantae > Streptophyta > Pinopsida > Cupressales > Taxaceae > Torreya > Torreya grandis. Next base: position 1,628,232 of record JARHVA010002800.1, on the reverse strand, counting down.
CTTGCCATTACTATTTTCATTTGACTAGCCATTTTATAGATTTGAGAACTTGTTGGGGCCTAGTTGGTTTTTACCCACCTTTTGTGTGGATGGAATTAATATGACTCGAGGACATTTTGGGACTATGTGGGTCATTCTGAATTCATGTTGAGGTCACCTTAGTCCTCCTTTCCATATGCTCTCATCATTTTGTAAGCAACCTAAGCCAAACACTCTCATTATTTTGTGAGTAGGTATCTTGTCATTCTCTAACAAGTTAAGATACCCTCAAAATTCCAAAAACATTCAAATATTTAAAATATATATATGTGTGTGTGTGTGTGTGTGTGTGTGTGTGTGTGTGTGTGTGTGTGTGTGTGTGTGTGTGTGTGTGTGTGTGTGTGTGTGTCCTATCTAAGCCTACTCAGTTATCCTCAATCCACCTTACTGGGGCACAATCATTGTTAGAATGCTTTATTTTGCTTTTAATTTTAGGCTTTCTATTTGTTTGTTTATTTCAACTTGTTTTTTATTTGTTTATATGTTTTTTTATTTGTTTGTTAGATTGCTTGTTTGTTTTCTTTCAACACTATTGCCTTGACTTAGTTTATATGTATGCATTGGGTTATTCCTTGCACACATTATTATTGAGACTTTCCATATTCATATGTCAACATTGTCATCATGTTTTTTATCATTGGTGCATTGTTTTCAAGTGTTTATTAGATTAGGAGTCAGTCTTTACACATATTTTGGCCTAGTCTTTATGGTGTTATATCGTGAAGCCTACCATCACATGCTATAGAAAAAATCAGCTTCAAGAAGGTCTATAATCAATGGATCTATAGAATTTTATCCTTGGCACCTTGGAAAATCCTCCCTTCTTGCCTTGATCAATATAACCCATTTCCCATTCTAGTTGTATCATTGCTAATAAGGACACACATCTCCTCATTAATAGGTACAATTGAATTATTTTATTGATAAATCTCATTCATCTATTCATCTCCATAATTTTTTGCTCACTCATATTTAATCTATATTATAGGTTATATCCTTGAGTTATGCTTGCTAATCAGCCCTAACTACGGCATAATCATCTTTAGCCAATCTAGGTCCTCTTAATGATTATAATCACTTATGGCAAAATCATTATTTTCACTTTTATTCCTGATTATAACCAATCTTTGGGAAAATAAATAATATTTTTTCATCAATTCATGCAATCATTTTCTCATTTGGATAAATCTCAACCATGGGTTAATTCCAACTTTCTTCTTGTTTCTTTTCAAGGGACCATCCATCAACAAATGTGATTGCCACTCCCTCGAGGGGGAATTATCATAGGCTTTTGAAAACCATTTTGGAGCTTTGTTCTTTAACCATCATGTTCTTATTTTTGGCATATAGGCCATTTCTAATTCTTTGAGAAGACATTGCTTTGCCTATGGTTTACAATGCCTTCCCAAATAGGGGTAAACTGTAGACACTTAAAATTGGCCATCGATAACCTCCAACCAACCTTTTGACCAATTTCCACTCATAATGCACAGTTTAGCCTAAAAACACTAAAACATTATAAATGATGTGAAATTGACATATTCAAGTGTTAATTTTGGCCAGGATATCCCTAAATGGGGTAATGTAATTTATGGGCTAGCTAACTTTGATCAGATCATTTTGAGTCAAAATGACAAATTTACACTTGTGTGCTTTGGATTTCTCTTTCCTATAAAATCTTTTACAGAAGATGCATGCATTTGTTATTTTTTTGGTAACTTTTTAAATGGGAATATGCATCCAATGCATTTGATAGTGACTTCCAATTTCAATCCAATCAAATTTAGGACTAATAACAAGGCATTCTGATCAATTTGGGTAATTTGTGCACAATGTGCTTAATCATGCTTAAGAGATAATTAACACAAATCAAGGCCTAATCAAGAATTCCATGGAAACTTGTTGAATAATTTGTTTTGGAAATGAATATTGAATATTTTCATCAAGTGACCTCATTTCTTGGGAAGACATCCCTAGGCCATAAATGCCACAAATATCAAGATTCATGCCTCCCATGCCTCATCAATGCCTTCCATGATGACTTCCATGCTTCTTAATTACCCCTTCTTCCAATGTTATGATGAGTATAATTATAAACTTAATTCCAAAAATTGAATTAATCCTCAACCACACATCTCAATCTTGAGATGGATGGTTGAGGTTGATTTTGATCAAATCTAAAAACCAATAAATAAGAGGGCTCACAACATCATTTTTAAGATATTTTGGTGCAAATTTATTATGCTCAAATATATTCAATGACTTGATTATGCAAAGTTATAATGATAAATTGATTCCAATTCAAGCCAAGCTATAAGCCAAAGATGCCAAGGAGAAGATGGAAGTAGCCAAACTTCCATTGCTAAGGACTTCATGAGCACAAGCGAAGAAATCCACTACTACAAAGGCATTTGGATCATCTAAGGAAGGTGAAGGAATTTTTATGTTTGATTCCTTGATTTTTAGTTGTGTTTATCATTTGATTTTTTAACTAAGCTCTCCCTAATGTCTAGGCCTAGAGATGTTATGCTATTAGTGTGCTTATTTCACTTTGTTTTCATTGTGGAACTAACACCATACTAACCATCCTCTCTTGAGTCAAATTCCTAGATCACAATGACTAGAACACTATGAGTTGGTTAATCATGGAAAAGTGTTAAGAAAGTTATGGTGCATGTAAGTAATATGTAGATGAATAAATTAAAGGGATGAGAGGCCATGGAGGGGAGGGTTAGAGAAAGAAAATTAGAGAAAAGGTTCAACATTATAATTTAAGGGAAAAATTTAATTCATTTTCATTGGCATTGATATTATTTTACCAAGGTCGGTCTTGTTTTAAGACACCTTTATTTAATTATGTATAGATTTATGTCTAAAAATTGTGTCAAAATTTTTTTATCAACATTTTGGTTCACACTCCATGAACCATCATCAAATCTTTTAATATATTAAAAAAAGGACTTGGATTCATTGTAACACCTATATTTATCCCCAGAGAGGACTTCTTAGTAGATATTGAAAGTGTGTTAAAGTTCTTACCCTGAGATATTGCCAAGGTAACTAGACAAGATTGTGTCGTAGCCTTAAGAAAAGCCAAACCCCCTAGGTAGAACATCTATAGAGAATATTGGATCACCTTGAAGAACCTTAAAAATTGTGATATTATTATCATAAAAAAATATAACAAAGGCAATGCAATTGTTGTCTTTAACAAGCTAGATTACAAATCCAAAATGCTAGACCACTTACAAAATAGTGGGAGTTATAGGGTTTTATATCTAACCATATTTACAGAATCACTAAGTTAGTTACCAAAACCATTAATCAATATTCCCTAGATTAAAACATTAAAAATCATCTTCTTCCTAAGAGATCTATCACCCTTAGAATTTATGGGGCCCCTAAAATACATAAAGAGGGGATCCCCATCAGACTAATTGTTGATACCACTAACTAACCTATTTATGCTTTAGTTGTCTTCTTGGAAAACAAGTTAAAACCATTAGTAGGTAAAATATCCTCATTCATTAAATAATCCTCTTATTTTTTTATTTTATCACAAACAAAATAGTCCCAAATGAGGAGATCTTAGTGAGTTTTGATTTTGTTTCATTTTTCACTAGGATTCTTCTTGTTGATGCCTTCAAAATAGTTAGCAATCATGAGGATGAAAAAACCACCTCTCTAGTGGTGTTGTATTTAAAAACTACTTTATTTTATTTCTTAGGGGTTTTTTATGAACAAAAATAGGGTGTTGCAATGGGATCTCCTCTCACTTATTGTGGCCAATTTGTTTATGGAATATTTTAAACACCTTGTCCTTAACTCTTTCCCTTTAAAATCCACTTGGTGGAAAAGATACATAGATGAACCCCATGTCAAATGGCCATATGGTTTATAGAAACTATAGGCCTTCCATAATCAATTGAATAAAATGGTCGATTTCATCAAGTTCACTAAGGATTTAGAATCTAAAGGTAATCTTCCATTCTTAGAGATCCTCCTATCCAGGAAGCCAGATGGTTCTTTCTCTTGTATTGTCTATCATAATTCTACCCACACTGATCTCTACCTTCATGAAAACTCCCAACACCACCCCTCTCAAAAAATAGGCATCCTTAAAACCTTACCCACTAGAGCTTTTAGAATTTGTGATAAAGAACATCTTGAGGAGGAGCTCAAAAACTTGTTAGAGGTGTTTAAATTAAATAGTTACACAAGCAAATAGATCATTAAAGTGCTCAAGTTAGCCAAAGACTCTATCACTATACTTAAAATTTAGAATGATAACTTAAACCATCATATGAATTTCATCCATTATGTGGAAGGGATCTCTGATAAAATTACCAAATTAATTAATAACAACAAAAGCCACATAAACTTTCTCCCCCACAAAAAGATCACAAATATAGTCAAGTCATCTAAATACATTTTGGAGCCTAATATTAATATTGGTGTCTATAAAATTGATTGTTCTTTTGGGATATCATATATTAGTGAGACATGTCCTTCCATCAACACGAGATTTAATGAACATGTAGCATATATTAATAAGTAAAGGTTAACTGAGTCAGCCTTAGTAGAACATTATTTAAAAATGAGACATCATATTTTCACTAAATATACAAAGGGTCTAGCTATAGAGAATAATTATTTTAAACAACATCTAAGAGAAGCCATTGAAAATCATAAATTTGATAATAACCTCAACAAAGATAGTGGACTAGAATTGAACCATTCCTAGAAACTTATCATTAACATGATTAAAAAATGATGTTGAGCTCAATTTCTCTCTCGACACTTTATTTTTTCCCAATGATTTATTTATAATTTCAAATTTATTTCGTTAAAGCTTAATCTTAATTTTTGTTTTTAATACTCATTATTGGATATAGGGTTAGTCTTAATAAGTTTCATTTGACAACTATAACTGGTATCTATAATTCAGAATTTAAATTGTAATTCTAATCTATGATTGATATTATACTTATAATTTAGAATTCTTAATCTTTAATTAGTATAGTGTTGTGTATAATTGATAATAATAATTTATAATTATATTCATTAAATATAATGCAATATGGAATTTTAGAAATCTCAAAATCTATAATTATATATTATACCATTTAAAATCTATTTATTAGATTGCAAATTCATATTGTTTATATATAATAGCTTAATTTATTACTTAAATTATAATGCACAAGCTACAATTCATAAAAAATTTAATTAATTTGAAACTTATTTAATTATAAACCCTTATTTTATTTTAAATTATAATTTATAATTTAGATTTGGTAATAGTAATCTTTAATCATATTCGTTAATCCTAATAAAAAAGAGAAAATTCCAAAAAACATATTAATAGTTTACTAACTCAAATTGCTTATTTTTAATTATTTAAGTCCATTTCATAGATCTCTAATTCAAAATTTATAATAATTCTTACAACTTAAAATTATTAGGCAATAATATAAATTCTATAATTTACAATTTTTAATAAGATTTTAATTCCTTAAAATTTTTACGGGGTTTTAATAATAAATTTATTGATTTTTATTCTTATTTAAATAAAAATTTATTTCTTTTTCTCAACTACACCTGCATTTTCAACCTATCATGACTCGCTAACATTATTGGGATCTATTGTTATATTTATAAATGGAGATCTGAGTCTGCAACATTATCTTTTT
>JARHVA010002800.1:1487500-1620000 GCA_037957365.1 Torreya grandis | reverse complement strand
CCTATAAATATAAGCCTAGAGCTCTTCATTTGGAGAGCTTAAACCATAGTAGAGTTATAATGCTTGATTTAATCTAGGAGACAAATGCATTATATTATAATGACAAAATCAAGCCAATCCATATCATGCCAAGCATGAACATGGTGAAAAGAGGAGATGGAGGTATCTAAGCTCCATTGATGAAGACCTTTAAAGCACAGTTCGAGCAAGCCAATGAACAAAGCCTTTTGGAGTAATCAAGGATTTGGTAAGGAATTTGTATTTCTGTTTAAGTTGTCATTCCTTTAAATTTTTAGTTTTGTTTTCATTTGGTTTATTCACTAATCTCCCTCCATGATCTAATCCTAGAGATGTTAGATTTGTTTAGTGTGTTTATTTCATTATTTTTGGAACTAGCACCATATTAACCTCCTCTCTTGAGTTAAATTCCTAGATCACAAATGGCATGCCCAATGGGATGAAATACATCCCACATAGCAAGGAAATAATTATACATATTTTAAATATTCATTTGGATTCTTATAGCTCTCTAAAATTGATTTTCTAACCTTAATTTGGCTAGATTTACTTTTTGTTAAATTCTTGGCTTTACATAGTGACTGTCAATGATCAAGTGAAACCACTGATGGTTAGGCCGTACTACTGATGATTCTACCTAACTACCCATGATCCTATGTAACTGTTGATGGTTAGATTGTAGGGGATAAATGGACCTAAAGCTTGCATTTTTATTCTTTTTGTTATCTCATTTGTGGATTTTTGAGTTTTAAGATCATCTAAATATCATTTATAGATTTAACCTTGTAGGTTTTATTGATCTTTCTCTAACCAAGCCTAACTTAGTATGTTTGATTTTTGAGGTTTTTCCTTCAAATCAATAGGTTATAATTGATAGTCTTTATTAACTAGAAATGATTTTTCCCAACCCCTGATGGTTATCTTTCACTGATCAATGATAGTTTCGTTATAACCATTGGTGGTCACCTCTGACCACCAATGGTCACTGTGGCAAGTTAAATCCAAACCTGAGAGCTCAAAATCAATCTTCATTTTCTAAAACTTGAAATTTCTTCTAAGTAGGGGGTTATTCCATTTTTTTTGTAGGGTCAAGGAAAACATTGAACATAATTTTGCATGCTTAAATGGTTTTTAACATTTAAATTTGGTATTTAAATTGAATTAGGCTAAATGAAACATTTGGACTTAAGGTGTTTAAAATGAACATGGTTATGTTTTTACTTAGTTTATGTTTATGCAAGTTATTTTGAATTTTTCAATATTCCAAGGGTCCATGAGCTTAACAAAAACATTTAAATTTTTTTATAACAACAAAACTAATCAAACTTTAACATTCTATCAATCTTTCTCACATCATCTTTTGGGTATCTAAAAAGAACTTAGTTCATTTTTTATGCCTTCGATGCATTTTCAAGTTTTTATAAGTTTGAATAAAAGCCAAGGGGCAAAAATTCACAACAAATTTCATTTTTGTGCCTTAAAATGAACTTAAAATCATTTATCTTCATGCTATTAAACACATTCATTTTCATGTAATTATTTGTTGATTGTTTACTTAACAAAAATGGATAGTGTGTGTATGCTCTCCCCCATCCCCTATAGGGAACTTGTGGGATCAAAATCACCTTTCCATTGCATTTTAGTGCGTAGTCCAAGGTGTAGAAATAATTTTGCCTAAACTCTGCCCAGACTCATATAGTATTGGATGATCTAAAATCAACCATAAAGTCTTTCTACTTGTCTTTTATTTTCATGCATCCTAACTTGTGTAAGGGATGTCATTACCTCTCACAAGTTCCTTAGGGAAGCATTAATATATGGATCCATCCCTTAAAAGTGTTTTAAACCCTCTCCATGGGGGGTATATAAATTGGGATTGCCCCACTAGGATGGTGGTTTAAGTAGTTAAGCCATCTCCATTAGTGGTTGGTTAAGCTTAGGATGTATGATTGATATGGACATCTCACTACACTGAACAAGTGATGGATGTAGTGGTTGTGAAAAGGAAAAGAACTTAACAAGCTGATCAACATGGAATAAATTGACATACTTCTTCTCTTATTTTCATACTTTAAAGTGTATACACATGGGATCAATATAGATGATAAAAAACCAACTAGTTTTAGTTAACCTCAATTTAGCACACCCTAATAGGATTTTAAGGTGATTACACTTAGTTGTATTTTGGTATTTTTTATTGATTGGTGTGTTTGAACTAAAAATTGTTATTTAAACCTTGTTGTGAAAGAGTCTTGTGTCCAAATCACTCCATTGTTTGAAGAGGCATTACGACATCTGTTTGACACCTTAATTTAACTTAGCAAACATTTATGTCAAAACATTTGGAGTAGTACATGATTGAGGTGGGTGCTGATATGTTGCCCAAATCATTCCAAGTCTTATGCCTTTAAAGTATTATAAACATAACCATCATCACATCCCTTGGGAGTTATAATGCCATTACACTACCTAATTTGTTTCAAAAGACTTGTCTTTTGTTGCATCCAAATTATCATTATTTACAACTAATCATTTTAGCCTTGTCAGATCTTTGTTTAACATAGTCATGCTATTTAAAAATATCTAGATTATTGTCATCAAAATCTTAGTTTATCCTTATTTGAGTTTTTGATTAACTTTTACAAGTTTGGATTCAAACATTTATTGATTCTCATTTAGGCCTAAATTTGTGGGGCTGATACATAAATATTTCTCTTTTGGGTTGTGTAACTTGAGTTAATTCATCACTCAAATTTGGAAACTTTATTATTTATACCTTTATTTGATAGAGTCAGTATTTCTTCAAAGTGCCTTTTTTTTAGTGTTTTTAATCAATAAAATCATGTTTATGCCTAGAAACATGTGCATTGCCTTTATCAATCTATTCTAAGTTTGTTAGATTAATCATTATCATCATCATTTTAAAGCCTAGATTTTGAGGCCATTTGGCCACAAGTCCTAACACATCTTGTTTGAGCCTAGATTTTGACTCTAAATTTTGACAAAAGACATATAAACATATCCATTTACTATTTTAGACCTATTTAGAATGTGTTTGGACCTTAGAATTTGGCATCTTATTTTTAGGTCATTTTACTTGACCTTGTTTGTGTAAAAAATTAAATATTAGACATATTGACATTATACTATTTTTACCAAATATTTGCATCAACATTTTTGGAGATTTAACTCAACCCTCGACCAATCTAGATCACATTTGAACACTTTTTATTTTCAAACATAGTTTTTTAAGGTTTGTAAAAATCTAATCCATATTGTTGCAAAACATTTATCATAGATTTGATCATGGCTCACTATACACATAGTAGAACTATGTATAATCTAGGATATGTAAATGTTAACATGAAATAATAATTTATTTAGGAACCTTATGGAGATGAAGGTGTTTGGGAGATGGATTCCTATCCACCATACAACATTCAAATAGGGGAATAAAGTCAAGATCCTTTGGCCAATTATTTGGTTAGTATGCCTCTTTATATGGAGCAAGATCAAGAATATACGACCCAATATTTGGATATTATACCTATGGTTGTATAATATATTAAAAAATAACCCTATTATGGAACAATGATATCAAACTATGAGGTAGGGCATGATAATTTACAAAATCTATTAAGAGGGCCTTATAATATGTCCTATCACAATAATGATCAAGCCTCTTCTAGTAATCCTAATGTCATAGTACCAATACCATATCAAGATCCACGTATGCTTGTCATGCAAAGAGGTCTCATAGAATACCACTTAATTCAAATGTAGACAACATACTTGACATATCAAGACCTAGTGTGTAACTTTAATCAGATGACCATGCCAAATAGGCCTCTTATTGATCTAAATCCATCAACAAGAGTTTTAATGTAATTTATTGGTCAATAAAATTAGGGTTTAGACCCATTTATGAAAAAAAATTCCATTGAGAACATGTTCAATACCCCAACCATTGAGAAAGTGTCTTCTAATTTTATGTAGAACATTGAGAAAAACATAGTGGAAAATACACAAATAATATCTAACCTAAATCAAAGTGGTGTTAACATATAAACACATAGTCACCAATAAAATGTGGCTTTAACTAGCACTATTAGCGGATCAAAAACTCAAGAATTAGGAGTTCCTACATCCCAACCTCAACAAACTACCTCTAATCCTCAACTAGTTACTTTTGCAAGTGCACAACCAATAGGATTAAGTAGATAACCAATTACCAGTGTCATGCCACAAAAAAATGTGATGAATCTTATCTCCATAATAGGTGATGAGTAACATTCCAAAATAGTAGGCACAATCTAATATACCCACATAATAGATCTGAAACACATTACCACCATAATAGGGGACAAATAATATTCCACCTCACCAGGTAATAACAAACATACCTCTTTCATCGAAGAATAATATGATAATCCAAAATCAAATGATGTATAACAAATAATGTGTAAATTTTTTTTAGTGATATATCCAAATTTCCAACATGCATCCACTTCCTAATAGGGATTCATATAATAAGGAGGTTCTAGTGTTCCTTAAGTAACTACTAGGCAACAATTGCCTTCTCAGTAGAATGTACCACAAGTTCAGAGATAGGGTCTTGGTTCACAAGTAACCCCTAAAAAATAAGGTTTAATTAGTTAGTAACATGTCCCTATTCAACCTCAACATATACAATACAACCATATAGGACCATCCTAATCTCAAAATCCCTAAAATCAAGCCTACATACCCAAACTCAAGTAGAATATTGCATCGTAGTATGTGTATTTTCAATAATCATACCCTAATATGTGCATGCATATTCCTAGACCATTCCCTAGCTAATCTAACATACCCCAAAAAATACCTCCACCATACTTAGTCAAAATACTCCACTAGTGACCACTTAACCATCAACCTAGGCTAATATTCCCATAAGTTTCCTTGAATAAGAGTTACAAAAAATGAATGATGTAAATGTCACCATCCAAGCTAGGAAACAATTTAAGAAGTTCAAGTTGGATGACATGTGTTCTTACACTTTCAACATGGAGTACTTATAGATACCATTTTATCTAGGGTACGAGCTACCAAATTTTGACAAATACAAGGGGAAAGGTGACCCCAAGGCCCATCTAAAGGAGTTCTTTGTCATGTGCAAACTAGTGGCCTATAGTGATATATACTTGTTATTGTTGTTTCTAAGAGGTCTAGCTAGACAATCCTTGGAGTAGTTCCCAAAACTACTAAAGAATTTAGTTTCTAATTTTGATGATCTTTTAGACATGTTTGTGCAACATTTCTCTTACAATCTCAAGCATGATATTTCATTGGTATACTTGACACAATCATAATAAAAAATATGTGAAAGATTCAAAAGCTATCTACAATGATGTATAGCCCTTGCAAGCCACTTTACCCATAGTCTACCAAATAAGCAACTAGTTATTGTGTTTACCAAAAATCTACATAGTGAGATATCTTACTATCTAGAGTTATAGTATGTGCACACATTCAAATAAATCATTGAAAATATATTAGTGATCAAAAGATACTTTATTAACGAAGGTATCATTAAACTAACCTCATCAAATTATAACAATTTCTAGAACCAAAACTAGAGTAGTGGTCAAAACCAACATCCAGTCTAAGTACAAGCATCATAACCAACACATGCTAATATAAATGATAGACCCAAGCAATTTAATCACAAAAAAATGTTGTAGGTAATGGAGTTACAGAGTCACAACATGTCCAAATGGTATAAACACTATCTACTCAACCTTTGATACCTTTCCAACTTACTCCTACCTAAACCACCTTTTCAATAGCCATAACATGCGCATCAAGCATAATAACCTAGATTAGTACAAAAATGTAACAAACATAAAAAATACCTATGCCTTTACAAAACCCTCCTCATCTAAGGAAAACATCCCTACTTTTCATAATTTTATTGACCTTGGAGAGCCCATGGAATCCATATTTCACAAGATCATAATAACTAACCAGATTAGATATCTTATTCTGAAAGAGTAATATCAGAGGGTATAAACATGCCAAATTGGTATAAGCCAAAAAAATTCTATGATTTTCATAGGTTTAATGGCCATAATTTGTAGTGTTGTGTGAAAATTAGACATGTAATTCAAAATATGTTGGAAAATGGAGAAATAATATTGGATTTTGGAAATTCCACCTCCATTCAGAGCCTTGGCATTTATTAAAATCCTTTTCCTCAACATAAAAATCAATAACAACAACCACAATAAGAATAATAATGGCCAGTGTAACATCAACAACAATAGTATCAATAACTAAGGATGAACCAACATACTTAATAGAACCAATAGAAAAACAAACAACATCAAAATAATGGACAAAACAAGGTCAAAATGGTAACAACCAATAAACTTACCATGCAATTTCACATGACTATAATGTATTTGTAGGTAATATTACAGGATGTTATGTTAACACCATTTCCATAAATCTTAGACCAAGTACCAATTAGACAAGGCTATTTATAATCATACCAAATAAACCCAACCATTCTGCTAATCCTTCTTTTACCTAAGACAATATATAGGTGAGCCAACAAGTAGGGATTCCCTTGTTAGGACCTTATACTGATAACTCATCATTATCTTGTGACCACATATAAGTGCTTTGAAAACCAAGATTTTGATCCTTTTTGGGCTTATTCCACCATCATTTGTTAGAAATAATGGTCTTGTACCTCATATGGATTGTGTAATCACAACTTGGTGGTTAAGGATTACCATACTAAGCCCACAACCATCTGCCACTTCACCCATCATCCAACCAATCATTCTAACTCATAATAATCCATTTACCACTATCTTAGAAAAGATGTTTGATATTTATGAAATAATTGTAAAATATTCCATCACTAATCTCCATTTTAGATTTTTTCATACATCTACTATCCATAAAAACATCTTGACAGAGTTTCTTGGTCAATCCACAATTCTAAATGACATATCCCCTAATAAATTTCAATCTTTGGTTAGACACCTAGTTTTATCCTAACAATTAACCTTCAACCAAAGAGATATGTCATCCCCTTCCCCACTACATAATAATCCATTATATTTTGAATTTTACATAAAAAGGCACAAAGTGAATGTGTTCTCATAGACAATGGATCAAGTTTGAATATAGTGTATCTAAAGCTTATCAAGATTCTTAGATACACCTTAAAATATTTCTAAGAAGAAATAATCACCATCAAATCCTATGATAATTAAGAACAAGAATCATAAGGTACCATCAGTCTACCATTAATCATTGAGACCTTAACCCATGATACACTTTATCATGTGTTAGATTTTGATTTTCCATACAATATGCTTTTAGGTAGACCTTGGTTACATGAGATTCATGTATACCCATTGAAGTTGTACTAGTGTATCATTTTTTCCCATTTATGGATGGAGGTTTGTATACTATGATATTTACATCTATACGAGCATTGTAAACATTTAGAAGCTGAGTTGAAGAGCTACAATTACTATTTTGACATGAATCCAGTCACCAAATAGGATAAGGGAAAGCCATACTTTTTGATTTACAATAAGATAATTGCATTGAACCTAATACCCTTGATTTTATTTCCCATATTTTTCCTCCTAAAACATCTAGTCATTATACATCTTAGCTAATGGCCCAGGAGAATACTTGATGCATGACACCTTTCATATTACAAAACTTCCATAGAACCCCTAGTCTTTTGGAAGACTAAAGCCAAATCACATCATCTAAAATGGTAAGTAAAAGGAAAAGGTAAAATCTATAGTCCTAGAATCATCATGTTTATATAGGAATCTAGCCAAGAATAGGACCCTCTTAAAGGAGATGAATCATGTTTGTATAATGACAAGCTAGCTAATTGTTACAAGGATGCAAAGAATCCTATTCTTAATATGATCATGGAAAACCAAGACTATGAAGGAGGAAGCCTCAGGACAAATAAATAAGGAACACTCAAGAAACTTTATATGACTAAGTACAAAGGAACCTATGGAATTGGATTTAAACAACTTGGGGGTGACCCCACATATCTTATACGAGTTCCATCACCACTAACTAGTGATGATGATGATGATGATGGTAGTGAAGCAAAGTCTGATCATAGCCAATTTAATGACTTAGCTCAAACCAGCCTATTTTAACATAATGACATTTGTACCCGTTGACCAATAATTCATCATAATACACTACTATTTTATTATCCCTAATTGATAGACTAGGACCAATAAGAATCCAATGTGCCAATTGATGAGTTCTATAATGATGAAGCTTTCTATGATTTTATAGACCTTAAAGACAACATTTCATTAGGAGATCATAAATTAGTATTCTAAATAAAATTATATATTGAAGCCTATTTTATAGAGTGGGTGAACACCCTTATCCAAAAGAAAATAAATAAAATATTGAGGTCCCAAAGTGAAAACTTCTTCGAGGCAATTTTTGACCAAGGAAAAAGTAAAGATAAAGGCTAGTCTAGTGATGAAAACCTATTTTAGGCACCACTAAATGGGGATGTTTAACCTTATTCAAATTTAGACAAAGATACCACCAATTATTAACTCATTTATGGGTCTAAATTTATCTTTGAAGAGTATCAAGCTTTTGATCAAATCATTCAAGAAACCAATAATGAAAAAATTATCTATGAATCTAAATTCAGTCTTAAAGAACAACAAGCCTTTGATCGAATCATATAGGATTTTACAAATATTTTTGTTACATGGCCATAGCTATCATTTGGGGAATTTTATTCATCATGTCTAGGAGAACTTGAAGAACTCGTCCTAATAGAGGACTCTAACATTGCCAATCAGTTCAAATCATTGCCCACTATCATAGAAGATGGTTCAACCCTTCTAGTAAAAAATACAATAGAGGTAAACATCAGGTCCCTAGATGAACCAAAATGGATTAAATTATGCATTTCCCTCACTTAGGATGAGAGTGAAGTATTAAAAACCCTATTGAGGGAATTTATAAATATATTTGCATGGGTATATTCTAGCATACCTAGTTTAGACCCCACATTGGTTGTTCACCACCTTGTGGTACATCCTAATGCCAAACCAATGAATCAAAAATTATGTGGAATTCATCCTCTTATTATTTTATTAGTAAAGAAAGAGTTAGAAAATCTCTTGAAATCAAGATGTATTAGATAGATAGACTATTTTATATGGATTTCCAATGTTGTACCCATTAGTAAAAATCCAAAAGGAACTAGAATTTGCATTAATTTTAGGGACATTAATAAATCTTGCCTTAATGATGACTTTCCATTACCAAAAATTAACTTGATTATTGACTCTACAACAAGATATGAGATCCTTTCACTGATGGATGGATTCTTAGGCTACAATCAGATCAGAATCACACCATAAGATGAACACAAAATAACATTCACTACTTTATGGGGAATATTCTATTATAAGGTTATCTTAAGAACATAGGGGCCACTTATCAAAGAGATATGACATTCATATTTCATGATATGATTCTTGATATTGTCAAATACTATGTTGATGACATACTAGGTAAATCAAAGACTAGGGCTGATCATCCAACATCATTTAGGAGGATATTTGAGTGACTAAGTGAATACAAAGTAAGACTAAACCCAAATAAATGTGTTTTTGGCCTTATTTATAACAAATTTCTTGGATTCATTGTGTCTCACAGGGTCATAAAAATTGATCTATCCAAAATATGATCCATAATAGAGATTTTACCACTGACTAATCTAAAGTACCTCCATAGCTTGTAGGGAAAGATCTAATCCATTAAATGTTTCATTTCTTAATTGGTTGATATGTGCCACCTATTTACACACCTATTGAAGAAGGGTGTAACATTTATTTGGGATGACAATTTTTAGAAATATTTTAAACAGTTAAAGGACTATATACCAAATACATTAGTTCTATTACTTCTTGCACTAGGAAAACCATTCTTGTTATATTTTTTAGCTATTGATAATGCCCTAGCGGCACTTTTAGCTCAACACAATGATAAAAGAAAAGAGAATGTAATGTATTATCTAAGTCATACACTGGTCGTGTATGAACACAACTATATGCCTATTTAAAAATTTTATCTCATTAGGGTCTTCATAGTTCATAAACTATGACATTATGTATTAAACAATAAGACTATGGTAATTTCAAAAGTAGATCGACTCAAGTTTATACTATCAAAAATAAATTTACAAGGCCATATGGCCAAATGGATCATGTTTCTCAATGAATTTGAGATAGAATATATGAACCATAAATTAATTGAGGGGCAAGTTCATATAGATGAGCTTACTAAATCACCCCTTATAGACATATAACCACTCACATTTCAATTTCCTAGCAAATCCATAGTGACCATAATTGACACACCTCTTGAGGAACAACATTGGAAGTTATATTTTGATGGATCATTCACAACACATGGATTAGGGGCATGCCTTTTATTTACCTAAGGGGGATCTGATCCCTAAGTCATTTAGAATTAGATTTCCTTGTACCAATAACATGTCTAGATATGAATAACTTGTCAAAGGGATTCAAAAATTAGTACAATGGAACTTACATCATCTAAAGGCTTACAATGATTCTTAGTTAATCATCACTTAGGTTATAGATCACTTTTAGACTAAAAATGACAAGATGATTCCCTATAAGGCCATGGTTGACACTCTAAAGTAGTAGATTGTCAACATTCAGTTCGAACATATACCAAGGGTAAGTAAAAAAATAATATATGTAATGGCTACCATTAGGTTATTCTTTTGACAAATAGACATGATAAAAGACTACCAATTTCTCATTAAAAGTCTAATAATGCTAGATCATAAACCATGACCTATTTTAATAATCTATGATATTATTGGTCCCAAATTTACTTGGTATTCTAACCTATATGCCTATTTACATGACCATGTTTTACCACAAAACTTATCTTAGAAATAAACTAAAGCCTTCATCCACAATACCCAATGTTATACCTTACTTGGACCAACCCTATACTACCACAATTTTGATGGAACTTTACTTCATTATTTACCTTTGGTATAATCTATACTAGTGTTATAGTATGTTCATGAAGGGTATGTGGAGCCCACACTAGTGGGGTATTCTTGTCTAAAAATATCTTGCATACTAGTTATTATTGGCCAACAATGGATGTAAATGTAGTTGAATATGTGAAAAGATGTAATAAATGTCAACAACATGCTAATGTGATTCATGCCTCAGCCAAGATGCTAAAACCAATGTTGACACCATGGCCATTTGCTACATGGGGCCTCGACCTCATTGGGAAGATAAACCCCACCTCATTAGATGGCCATAAATATATCCTTACCACCATAGAATATTTCACTAAATGGGTTAAATCTTTACCCCTCACTTACATGACTAGAAATCAAATTTTTAAATTCATCTTTAACCATCTCATTTACCACTATAGTATCCCTTTTGATATTATATCTGATAATGGAGGATCATTCAAAAATAAGGATTTCTAAAAGATCTATGCCAAATACAACGTCACACAACATTTATCCATGGAATATTACCATTAAGTTAATGGATAGGCTGAAGCATCAAATAAAACCATTGTAAACATTCTCAAAAGGATTGTTAATGATGTAGGTAATGATTTACACCTTCAAATATTTTGTGCCCTTTAGGCATACCATACTAATCACTACACACCCACACGAGCCATTCTAGACTCACTTATTTATGGAACTAGACATTATTCCCATTGAGGTTGAGTTTCCTTCATTATGCATCTCTTTTAATCATGTCCTAGATGACAATGACTATCGAGTAGCTTGCCTGTAAGATCTAGAGTTACTCACTAAGAAATGCATAGACATAGTGAACAATCTAAAAGCATATCATAATTGACTCCATGGCCAATACAATTAATGTGTGAAACATAGAAAATTTGAGCTTGGTGATCCTACCCTTAATGAGAACCAAAATAATACCACAACCAAAAAGAAACATAAAGGCAAGTTCAAACCCATTTGGGTTGGTCCTTTTATCATTACATCAAACTATGTATCAGGGGCATACAAGATCACCACACTAGTTGGGAATAAACTTGATGAGAATATGAAAATTATACACCTCAAGTGGTACTACACTTCAGTGACATGATGATTATCTATGAGGACCATTTCAATCTATGAGGACTATTACAAGTTGTACCATATTATAAAAGTTTTTATTTGTATATTCTACCATCCTTCCTATCATCATACCATCCTATCACTTTGAATATCACTTATCCATTCTACCAGTCCATTATATCAACCAAAAAATGTTTTTGATCTATCCTATCCTAGCCCATTTAGACTTAGTTCATCCATTGGTTTCACATTTTCAGCATAAAGAATTATATCAGTTTCAGTAGTTATTTCAAGCATTCCAAATAGAGGTAGTATTTTGGAGTAGTAAGATAAAAGTTTAGCAATTACATCCTTTGTTTCTTGTTTCCATTATCATAATTTTTATTTATGTGAGCTTTATTACATCACCTATTATGTTAAATTGGTGTTCATTTTTCTTGATACTAATTATAATCGCTATGGGCAAATTAGTATCATTGATCTAATCCATTGTATCCTAGTTATAACTATTGACCAAATTTGACTTTTAGGTCGAAATGCCCCTAGGTAAAAACATAGTTTTAAATGATTTTAATAGGACTAATATATTTTTATAGAGTCTATTTCATTTTATCTGATGTCATTTAAGGTCATCTTAGTCTTGGTCTTAGTTATATTAGTCACTTTATCAATATGGGGTCATTTTATGTGCTTTTAAGGGTCATTAATGTAAGTAGCATTGTTACCAAGGTGATTAGGTGTCCTATTTTCATTTAAAATGTCCAAAAGGTTAGTATAACCATAAGGTATGTCAGTTACATCAGAATCTTGTAGGTTGTTTAAATGAAACTATAGAAACTAATTGAAAAAGGGACAAAAAGGCACTTGTACATCTCATGGGGAAGTATGCCACATGGGAGAAGAAAACAGAGGGCCCCTTAACCTTATTAAAACTCATCCAAACTTTTGTTTTTCTCTATAATTTACATTTTGAGGCCAAAAATTTTATGTACATTTCTTGGTTTCCTCAACACACAAAAGTGATTTTCAAGTTTTTACTTAGTACAGACAACTGAAGATATTTCAAGTCAAATTTTTTTGGGAGGTTATACTAAACTAAGATAAATTAACTTACATGCAAATATTTTTAATAATGGTGATATGTGCTTCATGAACCATCCTCATGAAGTTGACTATACTTTTTTGGTAGCTATTTTATGCACCCTATATGTTTTTCTCTATTTTGGTCAAATACGTATGAACTAGTTTATGATGTTGGCTCTAGAGGATGTTTTGTTCATTATAAAATGGTATAAATTATTATCTTAATGTTTTATAATGTTTTAATTAACAAATTATTCCATGATGTAAGAAGGTGTCACCATGTTATGTTTTAGATGAAGTGCTTCATATTTGATGAGTGTTTTTCTCCTATAAGAGTCTCACTTAGCTGGTAAATGGTGTTCCAAAAGTATTAATGTCATGTTACAACCTCCTTCCATGTTTTTGTTTCATCATTTCATCCTTTGATTAACTTACAAGTTTGTCTTCCTCCATTATCAACTTCATACTTGGATTCACTTGCAATCACCTGTATAGACTTGCTTGACTTGTTAATGGGGTGATAATCAAGGTATTTTATTTTTACAAGACATTATAAGTTTTAAAGAGTCAATTTAGATGATTAGGTAAATTTCAAGTGTGGTTACAAGTTCATCCACCTTGCCAAAATAGTCATTTGATGCTCCTGATTACTCTATTTCAAATATATGCAAGTGATTTTCATGTTGGGGAGGCTATATTAAATCTAGTTTTAGGGTGTTATTGATGGATACCATATAATTTAAGGTTTAAAAATTCATTTGAATGGTTTTTAATCTTTTCCCTAACATGTTCTTGCCCAAGTCCATGCCCTGCCTGTATAAAACATCCTAATGCACACCTATAGGGCCTTGCTAATGTCATATTGAGGTGTGAAAGGGTAAAATATGTTTTCTCACCTCTTATTATTTCTATAGTTTAATTTTCATTATTTATGGAATCATATAAATTTCACTTTCATAGAAAGTTCCATATGATTCATATCTAGCTCATTATTGGTGTACCAAAACATCCACCTATAGGTGACTGAGTAGGTTACTAAAGTGATTTAATGGAGAGGATGAAATAATTGGACACCTAATTAAGGATTTTTATGGTATTTATTCCATGAAAATATAATATAAAGTGTATAAATGGCAAGAGGAACTTTGGAATCATATTTGAAGACAAAGGACTGAGTTTAGGGAAGTTTTCCCTAAAATAGAAATACAAAGGATAGAGGGCTTCTTGCGAATATCTTAAAACATGATTTCAAGGTTTTATAATGTATATAGATAAGTTAATCCTATATGACATAATATATAAAGTATATATACCAAAAATTGGGGTCAAAAAGTCAATACAAGGTGGGAGTTACTAGCCTTCAAAGTAGCTTAAAAAGCATTGAAATGCTCCATTGAAACCTATAAGTTTGAGGATTGAATGGTATTTTGCCATGCCAAGGAGACAAATTTAGAAAAAACTCATGAATAATATGGCTCTAATTATGGGATGAGCTCAAATTATTTGAGGGTAAGCAACAAAGTATTGAGACTTTCTATAGGTGTCCCTTGTATAGAAAAATGCACACATACAACAAGTTTCTCAATCATGGCAAAGAGAGCAAATTTTTGTGTTTTATGGAAGAATATAAGTGAAAATAAGATTATTATGGATTTTTTATGACCCTATACAGGTTTTAATTAAGTTTATAAATATTATGAACAAATGGATAAGGTTATGAACACCTATAGTAGGCCCTATAGGTAGGGCATATTAGTCTAGGTTAGTGACCATGTTTTTAAGGTTAAAATGGTGTTTTTAGGACTCTTATTTTGAATTAAAGATTAATGATTTATATTTTAATTCCAATTTGTTTAAATAGGATTATTTTATCATCATTAACAAGCCAATTATAAGCATATAGGTAGGGGTGTCTCAGTGCAGTAGGGTATGAGACAGTAATCCTAATTTTGATGCCTTTTTGATGCTTTAAGATTCTTAAAAGGTGAATTAACGTTTAAATATTCAATTTTTGACCAATATGGTCTCAATTTATATTACTAAACATAATAAGTAAGGTCTCATGATGTAGTTACATCTACAAGCAAGCCTTGAAAAGCATGTGTCCCAGTCAGCAAGCAGTCAAACCAACTTGAATGGTAAAATTTCATTGGTAGGGTATGGGAGCTCAAATATAAAAAAATGAGTGATTTTTAACCTTAATATGGATGTTCATGTCTTTATAATACTCATATAAAATATAAATAAGCCTACACAACTCCTCTAGACCCCTATATGCACTTATAATGGGGTGTAAGCTAATAAGGGAAAAGTGGGACATGGACTTATCTAGGGAAGAAAAGATAGTTAAAATCACTATATAATGGTTCATGATAGGTAATATAGTGTATAATATACAAGAAAAACATTCTACCAAGGTGATCATCTTCTTTCCCTACTTGGCCAAAGTTATCAGTCTATATAATTGCATTAGGGAGGTCTTTGCTCAATAGGTAAGAATGAAAATTCAAGAGAAAATGGGTTATTTAGGTGAATTTAATTAGAATTAATTGGATTTTATTAAAATTATAGGAATGATTAGGATCATTGGATCTAGCCTTGAAGAGTCATTCTTGGAATGAAGGAAAATATGCAGGAAACATGCTTTTTAGAGGCCCTTTTTGGGCATTTGGAGCTAGTTAGACACCTAAACCATGGAATAAAGAAAAAAACTGGTAAATATGATTATAAATAATTTTTAAAACTCAAAAAATATTCACTTTACATAATTTATAAGGGATATACCTCACTATTTTGTCTCAGAGGTCAACTAGTCTGAGAAAATTAGGTTTTGGCAAAGTGAGTTAGTGAGGGAAAAATGAACAAAAGAATTGATATGGAGATTTGGGAACATCATGGAAACATGTTTTGAGGTGAATTAATGTGAATAATTTCTGATAAGTACTATATCAATCTCAAATCTCTATCTATGAAAAAAAA
The DNA here is from genome assembly GCA_037957365.1 of Torreya grandis. Classification (NCBI taxonomy): domain Eukaryota; kingdom Viridiplantae; phylum Streptophyta; class Pinopsida; order Cupressales; family Taxaceae; genus Torreya; species Torreya grandis. The sequence continues at coordinate 1,603,739 of JARHVA010002800.1, read as the reverse complement.
ATACACTTTCATACAGTCTAACTAGGCAAGATTCCACTAAGTCTAGTTGGTGAATGAGATAAGAAGATGAAGAAGGGTGATTGGGGGGTTATGAAATGGTATTTTAAGATAAAATGGGATGTAAAATTCATGATAAACTATCATAAATATGAGATATCATTCCTATCATCCAAATCTAATAGGGTGCCTATTATACCTATTAGGCCTTGAGGATACCTAAACCCAATTAGGGGTCCATATTCATTTATAGCTATTAGTGGATTATAAAAATGATTGAGGAATGTTATGGAGGTGGATATGGAACTATTTTAACTCAAAATATGAATTATAACTTAAAATAAAGACATTTCTATCCCAAAGAGAGTAAAATCATGCAGGAAAAGCAAGGATAAACTCGATGAGGTGTTTTCAAATGCTCATATCTTTTCTAAGGATTTATATGGGAACCATAGGAATTTGGGGGTATTATCAAGGTCCCTTGGAATAATTTTTTTTGAATTTAGTGATAGGTTTAATATTAAAATTCTATGAATAAAGCTTAAGACCAAAAACTACCTAAAACCCTACTAAACCCCCAGCCAAAACTTGATAGAGAAAACAAACTTGGAGAATTATCCAAATTACATAGTTTGACCATGGAATATATTAGAACTTGAAGAGGAATCAATTAGTATATCTTCCACCAATATTAACTATATGTAATTATATGGACATCATGAAAAATAGGTTATTTTAAACCATTTTTTAATGTTTTATAGGTTATAGGAGGGTTTAGAAGATGAATCAATTTTAGATGAAGGAAAAATACTTGATATAACTGATCATGGTAATTTAATGATTGGGAAAATATTATAACTATTGAAATAATTAAATTTATCTTAGCCAGTCAAAACTGGCATAGTGGACATAAGGGTGAGATTGGTGAAAACTCCAAGTGTGAGAATTTTTAAAGCATGACTAATGAATCTAAGGATATGGAGGGTATTTAAAAGTGTAATTAAATCCATAACACTAATTTTAATTTAAAAATAAATAAAATTTTGAGGCTAAGTGTGAGGGGTGACTGAAAAAGGAGATTTTTAGATTATAGATAGTGATGGCTACCTACCACAAGTTTCTAGATGAGTAGGAATGTAACCAATGCATGGAAATTCATGAATAAAGTCATTAAATCTTATCCTAATAATTATAACTATCCCTAGTTAGTGGTGGGATGTTCAAATAGGTTTAAATTATGAAGGTAGTTTTTTGAGCCAAGACTTAGAGTTTTATGCCACTTTTCATTAGTTTCATGACTTGTATGGACACTTGGTCCTCTTGAAATTTCATAATTCATTTCATACATATTTATAATGAAAATTTTAACCCATTTCCTTAGATTTATAAGTTTTCAAGTGACCTTTGGACTTCCCTTGTCTTGCTCTTCTCTCAAAGGCTATAAAAAATGACTGTTTTGGATTTTTTGGTAGCCTTGATTGGTTGATGGTGAAACCTTGAACAATTTTGTACTTTAATATCTCTTGAATCAATAAAAATAATAATTTTCCTACTTACATGGTGTAAAATTGAGTGTTGATACAATTTTGTTGGTCTTGTCTAGTAGAAGATGATCTTTTCTAACATGCTATCCTTGATTGTTCTCCAATGTACCTAAGAGCAATTATTATAGGTCTTTGTTAGTGCTATCTCTTAAGTGTATGTGTGTTTTATAAGTGTTTATGATTATATTCACTAAAATATTCACCCATTACCCTTGTAAGCATTCATATACCTCTTAAACCTAACTTATGCAATATTGGTGTGACAATCCATCTTGAGTTGTGAATCTTAAGTGAAGGAAGCTTTGTTTAGCTCTATTTAGTATAATTTTAGTCAATAGGAGGAAATTAAATATTGGTTTATCACCTTTTAGTTTTCTTAGTTGGTTTTCTATACCCTTTTCATCCAAAGCTGATACGTAAGAAAGTACTTCAAGGAGTGCATCAAGGGAACTAACCCTTCTAGAGATTCATCTCAAAAAATTATTACCCACAACAAAAGAGATGTTTAAATTATTCCACTTGGATGAGGAGATCTAGGAATCTCCTTAAGGGGTGGAAATATAAGTGACAATAATTTCTGGCATGGCTGATGGGATTCTAAGTCCTAGAATATTGTCCAAGATTGGTGTTGGTCTTGGCATAGTTACAGCTATAAGAACATCTACATTCAGTACCTAGTGACTCCACTAAATGATTCAACTATTTGGTTATTGATCAGTCCCTAATTTCTATGCCAAATATGACCACTAGGTCTACTACTAAAGGTATACCCTTTGAGTTTGTGCAATTGCCTTTGTATTTTATCAAAAGGTTTAGGTTTGTGAATACTCATCTTTATTCAAGAGAGTTGGAGTTTAAAAAGTTCAAGTTCCTACTAAGTTTAACCTCTAATAATCATAGTCTAAATTATAATATGGCTAGGAAAAAACCTTTTATAGCCTTCACCGGATCATCTCCTTTGAATCTTGCCCAATATGACCAAATTCTAGGAGCAACCCTTAAGAGTGTTCCATATTTTCATGGAGAAAGTCATATTACTACCATTAAACACATTAAAAAAATAGAAAACTTCTGAAATATCCATAATATCACTCAAGATAATGTGGATATTAAGTTATTGGCATTGTCTTTCAAAGGAAAAGTTTTATATTAGTATGTGACTCTACCTAAAATTTTTATTGGTTCATAGGATGAACTAGGAGATCTATTGACTAAGAAATTTAGAGAGAAAAGTGATCATATATCACTAGTTAAGTAATTAACAACTATTAAGAGGGCACCAAAAGAGTTTATCCAATATTTTAATCCTATATTTTAAAAGACATGGGATAGGATTCTAGCCCTTGTGAAACCTAGTCCAAATTATGCCTTCTTGTACTATCTAAAAGCATTGAATGGTGATGTAACCATGATGATCCAATCCATGGGTGGGAACACACTACTTACTACCTATGAAATATACATCAATGCTAAGAATTATCTTTTTCAAGTAGGGAATATTGATCCTAGGCTGCCAATGCCATTGTTCCCTAATTTGTAGCCTCCTAGTCAAGTTGAATTACCTACCTTGGCTCTTTAGCATAGTCAAGAAAGGTCTACTATTGCCCCCATAAATTAGATTCATGAAGTCAAGAGTCTACTCCAAATCATTAATAATGAATAAATTTCCTTCAAAAGGCAACAAGATCAATGTTATAGACCTTATCATCTCTATAATCTGTTTGGACAACCAAATAGGCTTCCTTTTCAAGGCAATAATCAATGACAAGGTCAAATCACTCAAACTAGACTTTACCAAAGTTACAATCCTAATTATTCATATTATTCTAAATATCTTGTTCCCACTCAAAAAAACATTATTCAAGAACAACTATATTATCTTTCCTATGACTAAAATCAAGGCCAAGTTGCATATGCCAATGAAATGCCTAGTCAAGACATAACAATGCAAGGAAATCAAGCATCTCAAGTTTCCACTTTTGAGATTAAAATGCAAAATGAAATGAAATTGGAATGGAGAGTGGAAAAAAAAAATCTGATTCTACTCTCATAAATTATTTGGAGGGAGAGTTTTGTGCCATCAATCATTCGAGAAATTCAAGCAATGTGAATGCTAGTGTGTCCTCTAACACTAGGTCTAAGAAGAGGGTTGTTGAAGGGATTAAAGGGGCTAATCAAGGACATATTTTGAATCTTAGATAATATAAAATGGTTTTTGGATCTAATTCAACCCCTAACATGCAATAAAATAAAAAAAATTATAATGTAAGGCCTCCTCCTACACATCCATCTCCATAAGCTACACCATAATGTACTAGTGCTTCCAAAGAACCTTCCAACGTGAGAAATATTTCTATCAATGTTGTGGAATATAATAAGAGACTACATATAAATATTTCACTATATGATTAATTAACAATACTTGTACAAAAGGACATGCTTTATAAATAATTATAAGGACTTGGTAAGCAAGTTGGATCAACTAGGAATGAGAATGTTGTCTTGGTGAATGGAACTCAACCCATTAATAGACACGTGAAGAAGGCTGATAAGAATCCCCATTTTTACCTATAATTAATCATTGATGATTTCTTAGTTCACAATTTCATCATAGATAGTAGGGATTGTACTTTAGTTATGCCCAAGTGTATAGTGGATAAACTAGGCCTCAAGTATGAGCCAATGGCTAAAGGAGTTTTACCATTGGATAGATCACCAACAAAGACCTTAAGAGTAGTCAAATATTTGAACTTTATTTCAAATGATTGTCTTAATTTTTCCATTCCTCATGATGTGGTTATGGAATATTTACTTCCATACTTTACTCTTTGTTTGTCAAGAGAGTTTACAACTAAGATAGGTGGATACTTGGTGGCCAATTGGTACTATATGATATTTAGGACAAAGTATGGTACTAAGGTGAATATTGAATTAGATATTATCCATGAAAATCACTTAGATACATGCCTAAAGTGGTAAATGTAAATTACATCATTATTGATTAGGATGAACTTCACATAGATCAATCTCCAATATCTTCTCTTGAAGGAGTTTCTAATTTGTACTTATATGAATGGGGAGATGAACATTATGAGTATGATCCTTAAAAATTCATAGAGAAGGTTGGTCTTCAGGTGTATTTCATGAATGAATAATAATCTTTGATGCCAAACTTGGTCAAGCCAGGTGAAGACATGGATGATTTATGACAGCTATTCTTTGATGGATCTAGAAGTAAGATTGGGGCAGGTGGTGGAGAAATGTTGGTTTCACCATCCAAAGAAAGGTACTATTCCAATTTCACTTCTCTTGTAATTGTAATGTGATAGAATATGAGGCCCTTATTCATGGTCTTAAATGGGCTAGAAAAAGAGGTGTGAAATAATTACAAGTGTATGGTGATAGTGAGTTGATTATGAATCAAGTAAGAGGCCAAAATGTGACTAATAACTCTTTACTTAAGTCCTATAAGCATAGAGTGTGGGATAGTGTGGAGGATTTCAAAGATTTAAACATCCCATATATCCCAAAAGAAGACAACAAACATGCTGATAGGTTGGCAATAATTATAGATCAATTTTATGTTGCAAAGGGGATAGGAGAAGATAGGAACCAATCGCATCTCAAGGTGATTATAAGGCCCTCCATACTTAATAATGCCACTAATTGGAAAGCATTTGATAGTGACCAACAAATATTAATTTTTATATAATAGGAGGCTGAGTTTTCTTCCAAGAATTAGTCCAAACTATAACACTAATATGGAGGGAAGATTGTATAATTAAAGTAAAAAAAACTCCCAAAAGGTCTAGTCACACTTGAGAGTATCTTCAATGATGATGACCAGTTGAAGAAAGAAATGGTAAGCATGTCTACTAAGAAATAAAACTATGAGAAATTAAAAATCTTCATGGATAAGTTACTTGCACTTGGGAAGGTTTGTACTATTGAAGAGAAACATGCTTTCATTGAGTTATGCAAAGAGTTTTTTGATGTCTTTGCATGGGAATATAGTGATTAAAGGCTTTCATCCAAAATTATCTCAAAATACCATAGAGATAGATGAGAATTATAAGCCTATCAAGAAATGACAAAGGCAAATAAATTCTAAGATTGAGCCTCTCATGAAGAAAGATCTTACTAAGTTGATTGATTCCAAAACCACCTTTCCTATTAAGCATTCATCTTGGTTGGTAAACTTAGTCATTGTTAGGAAGAAGAAAGAAAATCAGGTTGTGTGTTGATTTTATGGACTAGAATAGAGTTTCTTTGAAGGACCATTATCCTCTTCCTTCCATGGAACAAATTTTACAGGTTGTGGTAGGTAGTGAAAGGTTTTCTCTCCTTGATGGATATTCTGGGTATAATAATATTTTGGTGAAGGAAAGTGACCAATATAAGACAACCTTTACTACTAAATCTGGTACATATGATTCTAATAAAATTCATTTTGGCTTGTCTAATGCTAAATCTAATTTTCAATGTGTAATGGATATGGCTCAAGGACTATTAAATGACATAGTGTTGGTATATCTTGATGATATCATAGTTGTTTATAAGGATGAAAAGGATAACTTGAATCACCTTAGGTATATTTTTGGGAGATGTATATATTTTGTAATCTCTCTTAAATAAAATAAGCATGTGTTTATTATCCATGAAGGCAAAATTTTAGGACACATTATCTCCAATAAGGGCTTATCCATAGATCTTGAAAGGGTGAGTGAAATCTTGGCATTGTATTTGCCTAAACACAAGAAAGGTTTGAAGAGTTTCTTTGGAAAAATTAATTTCATAAGGAGGTTCATTCTTGATTTTTCCAATTTAGTCAAGCCTCTAACCTCTATGCTAAGGAAGGATGAAGTGTTCACTTGGACTAGAAGAAGGAAGGAAAGTTTTGAAGAGATTTAACAAGCCATTTCCCAAGCTCCAAATCTTACAAGTCCTAATATCTCAAAGGATTTTAACTTGCATAAATTTGGAAATGAGGAAGTAATCTCTACCATTCTTAATAAATAAAATGAAGAAAACTTGGAGCAGCCTATTGCATTTTTTAGTCAAGGTTTGGAAGGATATGAGGTAAGATAAACCTATGTTAAGAAGCAAGTACTTTAAATTTTTAGAATTATAAATAATTTTAGGCATATGTTATCTAATGAAAAGATTCACATATTGGTACCTCATCTTAGTGTCAAATATTTCCTTTTGAGTAGATACTTGAATGAAAAAAGGGTTGGTTAGATAACAAAAGTGATGGAGTATGATGTAGAATTCAAGACAACCAAGCTAGTGAAAAGAAAGGGGTTATGTGAGTATTTTGATTCAGATTTTAAAGAACAAAAGGAGGTTGTTTTATCACCCCATTATGACCCTATGACAACTACATAATCAATGAGGAGTTGGACACAAAATATGATCCATTTTCTTCAAACTAGTGAGTGTCCATAAGGCCTTGATAGAGCTAGAAGAAATAATTTAGATTACAATCTATTCCTTATGTACTTGTTGATGGAGTGTTATTTAGGAAGGAATTATTAAGTGTGTTATTAATGTGTGTTTAATCATATTAGATTGAGGAAATTTTTCTTGAGTTTCATGATGGACTAGCTAGTGGTCATTTTACTCCAAGAACCATAGCTAGTACGATTATGAGAGCTAGATAATTTTGGCCTAATTTTTTCATAGACACCCATGATTGGGTAAATAAGTGTCAAAAGTGTGATATATTTGATGGTAAAAAATATTTCTACCTTGCCTCTTCATCCAATCCAGGTTGATCAACCCTTTATGCAATGGGGTTTGGATTTTATAGGCCTAATTAACCCACCTTCTAGTGCTAGCCATAAAAGGGTGTTGACTACTATATATTACTTTATAAGGTGGGTAGAGGATATTTCTCTCAAGGAAGCAAATGAAATTTTAGTTCTAGACTTATATTAAGGCATAGTGATAAGGTTTGGATCTCTTTCAAAAATAATTTTATATAATGCATTGGCTTTCCTTGGGATGAAGACAAGTGAATGGGCTTTGAAACATGACATCTATCTTAGTAATTCATAAAAATATTATCCACAAGGTAATGGAATAGCTAAGTCCACCAACAAGAATATAATGAGAATCATAAAGATAATAATGGAGGAGAACCAAAGGACCTCGAATTCCAAGTTGAAGACAACTCTTTGGGCTGATAGGATCACCCCAAAAAGAGCCATTGGAAACTCACCACACACACTTGTTTATGGGAGAGAAGCTAGACTACATATTTCACTTGAGCTACTAGCCTTAGATCTCACTTATCAACTAAAATTGATGAAAAATGAAATCATAGAAGTTAGGTTGTGTGATTTGATGGAGCTTGAGGAGACAAGAGATCAAGATATGTAAACTATGAGATCTCAGCAAGATCAAACAAAGAGATACTTTTATAAGAAAGCCATGCTAAGGAATTTCAAAGAGGGAGACATTATTATAAAGTGGGATGAAGATAGAGCTAAGCTTGGAAGACACACAAAGTTTGATACTTTATGGAGTGGCCCTTATGTTATCACCCAATGAAAGTAACACAATGATTTCAAACTCTCAAAGATTGATGGAGAGGAGCTTCATATCCCAGTTAATGGGATATATCTCAAACATTTCTACTAAGGTCCTCCTCTCTATTTGTACATAGTTTGTTGTTTCCCTTATTTTTCCTAAGTGCTTATGCAAATGTGTGAGTATTTTTGTATCTTGATACTAAGGTTCTCCTCTCCCTTTGTACATAGTTTGTTGTTTCCATTATTTTACCTAAGTGCATATGCACATGTGTGAGTCTTGTTTTTGTCTTCCTTTGTATTATATTTTCTTGTTGTGGTGTGTTTTAGGAAATTCCTTGATAGTTGTATTCAATAATTCATTTAATCCCTAGGAACATGATAGGATAAGGCTACTAGTCCTTAGTATAGCAGGCATACCACCCCTATGAGTCACCAATTTGTTGACCAAATTTGACTTTTAGGTCAAATTAGGGCACCCCTAGGTAAGAAATTGGTTTTAAATACTTTTTAGAGGCCTAATATATTGTCATAAAGTGTATTTCATGTTATTTGATGTCATTTAAGGTCATCTTCACCTTGGTCTTAGTTATATTAGTCACTTTATCAATTTGGGGTCATTTTATGTGTTTTTTAAGAGTCATTAATGCAAGTGGAATTATTCCCAAGGTGACTAGGTGCCTTATTTTAATTTAAAATATATAATAGGTTAGTATAACCATTATTGGTTTCAGTGACATTGGAATATTGTAGGTTGTCTAACTAAAACTATAGAAACTAACTAAAAAAGGGAGAAACTTGCAATTGTACAGCTCATGGGGAAGTGTACCACATAGGAGAAGATCATGGAGGGAACATTAACCTTACTAAAACTAACACCATCATTTTTTTTCTTTGTAATTGTCATTTTGAGTCCAAAACCATTATGTACCTTTCTTGGTTTCCTAGACACACAGAAGTAACTTTCAAATTTTTGATCAATATGGATAGTTGAAGATGTTTCAAGTCAAATTAATTTGGGAGGTTATATTAAAATTAGATAATTTAATTTAAATATAAATATTTTGAATAATTGTTCCCTATTCTTCATGAATCATGCTCATGAAGTTGACTATACTTTTCTGGTAGCTATTTCATGCACCCTATAGGTTTTACTCTATTTTGGTTAAATTTGTATAAAATAATTGGTGATGCTAGATATAGAGTATGTTGGATTCCTTATTATATGATATACATTATTTTTTTTATTTTTAATAATGTTTGGATAATAAATTTAGTCTATAATTCAAGAAGGTGTCACCATGTGTAGTTTTAGCTGAAGTGCTTCTTGTTTGCTAAGTGGTTTTCTCATATAAGGGTCTAATTTAGCTAGGAAATGGTGTTAAAAAGTCTCAAGGTTATATTATCACCTCCTTACACTTTTTGGTTTCATCATGTCATCCTTTGAGTAGCTTGTAAGCTTATCTTCCTCCATTGTCAACTTCATGCTTGGATTCACTTGTGATCACCTATATAGACTTGATTAAATTTCTCATGGGGTGATAATTAGGGTATTATGGTTTTAAAATTCATTATAAGTTTTAAAGAGTCCATTTAGATGATTGGGGAAGTTTCAAGTATGGTCATAAGTTCATCCACCTTGCTAAAACAGTCATTTGATGCTCTTAATTACTCTGTTCCATGTATATGCAAGTGATTTTCATGTTGGAGAAGGTGTATTGAAGTTTGTTTCAAGTTTATATTGATGGATACCATCTATTTTAAGGTTGAAAAATGTATTTGAGTGGTTTTGAAGATTTTTCCTAACATGCTCTTGCCCAAGTCCATGTCCTACCTATATAAAACATCCTAATACACACCTATAAGGCCTTGTTGATGTCATACTAAGGTGTGAAAGGGTAAAATATGTTTTCTCACATCTTATTATTGATATAGGAGCATTTGAATACTTGATGGAATCATATAAAGTTTAATTTCATAGAAATTTCCATATTGTTCATATCTATCTCACTATTGGTGTACCAAAGCATCCACCTACAGGTGGTTGAGTAGGTTACTAAAGTGATTTCATGGAGAGGATGACACAATTGGAAACCTAGTTAAGCTTTTGGTATGGTCTTTAGGCTATGACAATATCATATAAAGTGTCTAAAGGGAAAGATGAAGTGTGGAATAATATTTGAAGATAAAGGACTGAGTTTAGGAAAGCTTTCCCTAAAATAGAAAAATAGAGGTCAGGGGGCTTCTTGTGAATATCATAAAAAATGATTTCAAGGTGTTATAAGGTATATATATATATATATATATATATATATATATATATATATATATATATATATATATATATATAAGTTAATCTTATATTACCCAACATAGACAAGATATCTACCAAGAATAGAGGTCAAAAGGCTAATACAAGGTGGGAGTTACTAGCCTTTAAAGTAGCTTGAAAAACATTGAAATGTTCCATTGAAATTTACAAGTCTGAGGTTTGAATGGTGTTTTGCCATGCCAAGGAGCAACATTGAGAAAACACTCATGACTAGGATGGCTCGACTGATGGGATGAGGTCAATTTATATTATGGTAATCAAGAAAGGATTGATATGTTCCCTTACAACCTCTATAACTGTCTATAGGTGTCCCTTGTATATAAAAATGCACACCTATAATAAGTTACTCAGTCACAAAAAAGAGAACAAAGTTTTGTGTTTTATGGAAGCATATAAGTGAACCTAAGATGATTATCAATGTTTTATGACCCCATATATGGTTAAATGAAGTTTATAAACATTATGAACAAATGGATAGGGCTACAAACACCTATAGTAGGCCCTACATGCAGAGCATATCACTCTAGGATAGTGACCATGTTTTCTAGGTTGAAATGGTGTTTTTAGGACTCTTAGTTTGAATTAAAGATTAATCATGTATATTTTGAATTCAATTGGTTTCAATAGGATTATTTTATCATCATGAACAATCCCATTATAAGCATATGTACCTATAGGTAGGGGTGTCTCAGTCTAGTAGGGTATAAGATAATAAACCCAATCTTGATGCCTTTTTGATGTTTTAATATTCTTAAAAAGGTTAATGAAAGTTTAAATATGCACTATATGAATAATATGGGCTCAATTGAGATTTAAAAACATCATAATGAAGGTCTCATGATGTCATTACACCTACAAGTAATCCTTAAAAAGCATATGTCCTATTCAGTAGGTAGTCAAACCAACTTGAAGGGTAAAAGTGCATTGGAAGGGTATGGTAGATAAAATATAATAAAGGAGTGAGTGTTCAAATAAATATGGATGTTTTTGGATCCATAAGACTCCTCTAAAGGATAATTAATCCTACACAAGTCCTCTAGACCCTTGTATGCACTTACATTAGGGTACAAGCTAATAAGGGTAAAGTGGTACATGGACTTGTCTAGGGAAGAATAGATAGTTATAAGCACTTTATAATGATTCATGATAGGTAATATATTTTCTACTAGATAATCCAAACATTATACCAAGGTGATCATCTTCTTTCCCTACATGGCCAAAGCTATCAGTCCGTATAATTACACTAGGGAGCTCTTTGCTCAATAGGTAAGAATGAGAATTCAAGAAGAAATGGGTTATTTAGGTGAATCTAAAAATCCATTAGAATGAATTATAGATGATTAAAATTATAGGAAGTCATAGTATCTTTGTATCTAGCCTTGAAGATTCATTCGTGGAATGAAGGAAAATATGTAGGAAATGGGCTTTTTAGAGGCCTTTTTAGGCATTTGGAGTTGGTTAAACACCTAAACCATGGAATAAAGAAAAACAATTTGGTAAAAATTATAATCAAGAATTATAAAAACTATAAAAATATTCACTTTTCATAATGGATAAATAATATACCTCACTATTCTGTCTCTGAGGTCAGTTAGTCCAAGAAAATCAAATTTTGGCAAAGTGAGCTAGCGAGGGCAAAATGAGAAAAGGAGTTGATATGGAGATTTGAGAGCCTCATGGAAACATTTTATGAAGTAAAATAAGGTGAATAAGTGATGATAATTACTATATCAATCTCAAATATATTTATATGACCAAAATTCCACTTGCATACAGTCCACTAGGCAAGTTTCCACTAGGTCTAGTTGGTGAATGAGATAAGAAGATGAAGAAGGCTACTTGGGGAGTTATGAAATATTCTTGTAAGCTCAAATAGGATGTGAAAATGATATTAGTGGGGATGTGGGTTATTAAATATTCTTGTAATATCAAAATTTGGCTTATGAAATATTCTTTTAAGCTCAAATGGGGATACACCAAACTACCTATGAGATATCAATCCTAGCAGCCAAATCTAATAGGGTGCCTATTTGACCTAGTAGGCCTTGAGGAAACCTGGAACCAATAAGGGTTACATATAAATTTATATAATTTTTTGTAATAAATATATATGTTTGAGTCATTTTAGGGAGGTGGATATGGACCTTTTTGAACTTAGAGTATGCAGGGGAACTTGCAAGAAAACCATTTCTAGCCTAGAGAGAGTACAAGCATGTAGGAAAATCAAGGACAAACTTGATGAGATGTTTTAAAATGCTCATATATTTTATAAGGATTTTCATGGGAACCATAAAAAATTTTGGGTGTTATTAGGGTCCCTTGGCATCAAGTTTGTGGAATTTAGTGTTAGTTTCAACACCAAAAGTTTATGAGCAAAGCTTAAGACCAAAAACTGCCTAAAACCCTACTAAACCCTCAGTTAGGACCTGATGTAGAAAAAAATCTTGGATAACTATAAAAATGACATAATTTTACCATGTAATATATTGTAACTTGAATATTACTCCCTCAAGATATCTTCCACCAAGATGAGTTATACGAAATTGTATAGATAACATGCTAAATAGGGTATTTTTAACATTTTTTATGTTTTATAGGTTCTAGGAGTTTTAAAAAGATGCAATAAAGTTTGGATTAATTATATTATACTTTATATAACACCTTATGGTCATTTAATTCTTGGTAAAATCTTATAAGTTTTCAATCAATTGCCTTCATCTCAGCTAGTGAAAACTAACATAGTGGACACAGGTGTGTGAAGGGTGAAAACTCCAAGTGTGAGAATTTTAAAAGCATGATTTATCCATATAAGTATATTTATGGTATTTAAAATTGTAATTAAATATATCCAAAGTATTTTAATGGAAAAATAAAGCACATTTTGAGGCAAAGTGTGAGGGGTGACTAAAAAAGGAGTTTTTTAGACTATAGACAATGATGGCTACCTTCTAGGAGTTTCTAGATGAGTATGAATGAAAAAAATACATGTAAATGAATTATTTAAGGCATTTAATATTATCCAAATCATTATATATATCCATATTTAGTTTTTTTATATTCAAATAGGTTCAAATTATGAAGGCATTTTTTTGAGCCAAGACTGAGAGTTTTATGCCACTTTTCATTAGTTTCATCACTTATATGGAAACTTGGTCCTCATAACACTACATGGTTAATTAAATACATATTTATCAAGAAAATTTTAATCCCTTTACTCAAATTTACAAGTTTCCAAGTGACCTTTGGACTTCCCTTGTCTTACTCTTCTCTCAAAGTCTATAAATATTAACTCTTTTGGCACTTTTGATAGCCTTCATTGGTTGATGGTGAAAACCTACCCAATTTTGTACTTGAATATCTATTAAATAAATAAAACAAGTGAATTTCCATACTTACATGATGTGAAATTGATTTTTGATGCAATCTTGTTGGTCTTGTCTAGTAGAAGATGATCTTTTCTAGCATGTTATCCTTGATTATTCTCTAATGTACATAAGGGTAATTGTTATAGGTCTTTATTAGTGTTCTCTCTTAAGTGTATGTGTGTTTTAAAATTGGTTTATTATTTTATTACCCAAAATAATCACCCATTACCCTCCCAAGAATTCAAATACCTCTTGAACCTAACTTATGAAATATTGATGTGATAATCCATCTTGAGTTGCGAGTCTTGAGTGAAGGAAGCTTTGTTTAGCTCTAAGTAGTATAATTTCAGTCAATTGGAGTAAATTAAATATTGGTTCATCACATTTTTTTTTCTTATTTGTTTTTATATATACTTTTCATCCAAATTTTATAGGTAAGAAATTACTTCAAAGAGTGCATCAAGGGAACTAACCCTTCTAGAGATTCATCTCAACAAATTGTTACCCAAAACAAGAGAGATGTTTCCATTGTACTACTTGGATGAGGATAGATAGGAATCTCCTCAAGGGGTAATAATCCAAGTGAAAAAAATAAATACCTATGGTCAAACTAGGAGAGACATTTATTTATTGTGCTTTGACATACCAACTATCCATTCCTATGTTCTACTATGCCATCATATCAATTGTGCCTATTTTATTTAAATTGGATGATACACTAGTCAGATTCCTCCATTAAAATGTGGAACTACTATTAACTAAGGCCATTTTAGGACTATTTGGATCACATTTGACTCACGTTAAGGTTATCTTAGTCCCCCTTTTCACTATGCTCTCATTGTTTTACAAACATCCTTTCAAGTTTTCCATGCTCTCACCATTTTACAAGCTTAGACCATTTAGTGTCTCATCATTATTGACTAAGTTGAGATGCTTAAAAATTCTAAAAACATTTGTCAAATCATTTATAAAAACCAAAAACATTGACCACTTATTTACCTTAAGGATTCTGGGAACCCTTAATAAGTGATAAGAAATCACTTGTCACTTAGTTTCCTCATCTTTTTGGCCATGTCCCACACACTTGCCATTTTTCAAGATTTATTCTATTCTTCTACCACATCCATCATGTTTATTTTTCATTAGTATCATTTTATTCCCATTTTTTGGGAGAAATACATTTGATCTAAAGTTTTATTAGATACATTATCCATAGAACTATGTAGGCAATGCCCACTTACCTAACACATATAGAGACATCTCAGCCACCCCCTTCCTTTTCTTCTATTCACCCATCATGTTTGTTTGTTAAATTATTTCATATTTTCTAGGTGCAATGTTCATCATGTTGTTTGTACTAACATTGGGGCTAAATATTGGTTTTTTCTCTATTGTTTGTTTGTGTGCTTGTTTTTTTTTCTTTTAGTACTATTGCCTTGATTCAATATATGTGTGTTCATTGGGTGATTTTTTGCTCACTTTTCTTGAATCCATCCATATTCATATGTCAACATTGTCAACATGGTTTTTATCATTGTTTCATTATTTTATTTTGAGTGATGGATCATGGGTGCCAATCCTTTCGAATATTTTGGCCAAGTCCTCATGGTGTTATATCATGATGCCTACCATTAAGTGCTATAACAAAAACTAGCTTTGAGAGGTTTACACCATCAATGACATCATTGACATCTCCTCAACACTATCACTAAAAATAATCACAAACATATGCCAAATAGAGTAATTAAATAAAAAAATAATTTCAACTTTTATTAGTTTAGATGAGTATCTCCATACTAGTAGGTTGTCCCAATTCATATTTATCCTCTGTATCAAGTTGTCATCATCATGTTTTTAATAATCAGCTATCAATCATATTTGTCATAATCAAGGTACAATGATTATAACTAACTTTGGGTAAATCATTTTGTTATCATATCATGATTCCATAATTAGGGTACAATGCTTATAATAACCTTTGGGCAAAGCATTACACACCATCCTAGTTTCATTATCAATGACTTTACCCAACTTTGCAAAAATCATTTTGTTATCACCCCTCATGTCCATTTGTTTGGCTCCCTCATCTCACTTCTTTATTTTGAGGGACCATTTGTCATTCATTTTTACAATCACTCCTTGAGGGGGCACCCTATAGTTAATCCATCATCATTAAAGTCATAAGCACAATAAAACCATTTTATTCTTTGAGTAGATGTTACTATGCCTATAGATTGTAATGTCTTCCCAAATAGGGATAAACTATAAACATATAAAATTGTCCACTAATGGATTTTCACCTAACTTTAGGATAATTATTACCAAACTTTATGCATCTATCTTAAGAATTTATAAATGTCTCAAAATTTGCTTCATAAAGATGCAAATAAATCAACTTAGCCCATAAATCAATTAAATTGGGTAAATTCACATTGAATTAATTTTTTTAAAAAAATGTCAAAAATGCCTAAAAGGGATTAAATAACCTCAAATCATTATGAAATCCTAATTTAATTCATCCTTTAGAAAGTAAATCGAATAAATAAAATATAAAAAAATCAAATTCAAATATCAGGAGCATCTTAGAAATGAATCATCACCTTTGTGAGCTATCTCAAATGGAAAATATCTCAAAGCACACATATTAAATCTAATCATGACCATTTGGACACATTTAAGCTCATATAGGGATAATTAAGACAACCAAGGTTAGGATTTAACCCATTCTAAGTTTATTTAAAAGCCTATAAATATAAGCCTATAACCCTTCATTTGGAGAACTTAAACCATAGTAGAGTTATAATGCTGGATTTGATCCATGCGACAAATGCATAGTGTTATAATTCCAAAATAAATCCAAGAAATATCAATTCAAGTTGGAACATGGTGAACATAGGAGATGAAGGTAGCCAAGATCCATTGATTAAGACCTTTAAAGAATAATCCAAGAAAGCTAATGAATAAAGCCTTTTGGAACAATCAGGGATTTGGTAAGAAATTTGTATTTATGTTTAAATTATCATTCATTTATATTTTTAGTTGTTTTTTCATTTGGTTCATTCACTAATCTCCCCCCATGATCTAGGCCTAGATATGTTACTTTGTTTCATGTGTTGATTTCATTATTTTTTGAACTAACACCATACTAACCTCCTCTCTTGAGTCAAATTCTTGAATCCCATTACCTACCTAAAGTATAACATATAAAATCTTATATTTAAGACTATATATATTTTTAATTACCTAAGAGTTTAAAATGTGTACACATATACATGGTATATACATATGATTTTTTGACTGTGTTATAAACCTAAGAACTGAATACCACATACAAATGTTTATGACTTTTAGTATGCTTGTGAACATTAATTATATAGCAAGGTATTATGGGTGATTTGACAATTTCTTAAAGTTTAGTGGAAGCATTAAATAAAAAGGGTATTTAAATTATTTAAATATAGATATTAAGTTATTATATGATTGGATTATTGTTAATTTTATGGAATATGAATAGAAAAATAAGTTATGATTGATGTTATGTTTCATGGATGAAATAACATTTTGAGTTACATTTTGATATTGAGTAAATTGTAGTCTAGATATGATTGTTACCTAGATGGTATGTTTCTATTGAGGATTTTTTATGATTTTTTAATAAATAAGATGATTATTAGATTCATTGCACTACATTTGATGGACTAGATGTATGTATTTTATATTTTTGTACTTAGCATATTTTTTATCTACTAATAGGAAATATTTTGATTAAATATATTGGTTTTTATAATATTATATTTAATTAACCAAATATCATGTTTATGATACTAAATAAGTAATGGATGTATTCTACTCGCTTAATTAGCACCATCACTACTAATTGAGATGTAATCTGATCAAGTGCTATGTATGAAATTGATTGATCCTAGAGATCATTAATTATTGAAAACTTTGGCCAAAGTAATGTTTATAGTTAAATATTGTCATTTCATGTGATTGATATATTTTACATGTTTGTATGATATCATGTTAGAATATAAATATTTTATTTTACACATCATGTATTAGTTATCTTACACACGGGTTCTACTTTGTCACTCTAGATTCTTGCACCATCATTATCTACCAATCAATGAAGGGAGGGATATTTACTTTTTGGAAGATAGTACGAGGGATCGATGGTCCATGGTTGGTGTGGAAAAGCACTCAGATGATGTTCTCTTTCCTCGTAGTAGTACTATACTAGAGAATACACTTGAGATTATAGATAGATACTTGAGTCATGGAGACTCATACTCTATGGAGCTTTGTATCATTGTATTATTATTTATTGTTGAAAATATACTATTTATTTGTATATCTATAGAAGTGGTTGTAATTTTGTATCAGTCATGGCTAAAATTGTATTAGTAATTTAATGAAATAAATGTAGTCTTTATTGTTTAATCAGCTTTGTACATGATTTTTTATATCACCATCATGGTGATCATTAGCTAAATGGATTAGCTATAAACCTTATAGAGTTAACTAATATAATATATTTAGTTAAATATCACCTAGATTTCTCATGGTGAAAATGGTTGGATGAATATGTGTAATCAATTAAAAAAAATTAACTCTATTCAGGTAAAACCCAATGGGGTTATTACATTGTGGTATCAGAGTCAAGGCTCAAAATATAGGACTTAATGTGTTCACTAATGCAAACTTATTCTCCTATTAAGGAGGAATAATAATGTTACATGTTATACTAAGAGGTGAGGGTACTTCAAATACCAATCCCCCTTTTGATCCAAATTAGTTCACCACTGAGTAAGTTATGAAGTTGGATAGAATCATCACAATCATACAAGGGACTAGGGACCAAAGTATGGCCCTAGAATAGTAAGTGAATGGCCATGAAGAATTGAATGCTCAATATGAACCTAAAGATCATTTTTATGAATAGTAAAATCCTAAAGAGTAGAGGCAAGAGGAAGTTCCAAAAGACACAAGAGCTTGAATAGATGCAAAGTTGTCATGTGACATGAAAAAGGTGAATCCAACCAGGTTTAATGGAACTGTATTAGGAGATGGAGATGAATCATGGATGATAGAGATGGAGAAATATTTTAAAATATGAAATTACTTTGAAGTCACTAAAGCATTCTAGGGAGAATATTAGCTTGATGGTGAAGCAACAACTTGGTGGGCAAACAAGCTCAAGATGAACCTCAACTCTACCACCACCACTTGGGAATAATTTGTGACACTATTTAGGTCATGATGGCTTCCATAGCTATAATTTGATCAAAATTTCACAAATTTTTAGAATATTAAGAAATGAGATATATCAATTAATGAATATTAGGAGTAATTCACTAAGCTTCTTAAGTATTTACCTCAGTATCAAGTGGATGAGAGGTTCATGATCAAGAAATTCATAATGAGATTGAAACCCTAAATTTATTATGAATTAGATGTGCATGGGACTTCTACCATGAATTTGGTATTTGAGAAGGCATTCAAATAGGAAAAAAAAACTAAAATCTCTTACCCAAGTTAGAGATAAGTTCAAAAATAAGTTTGGAAGTTCTAAACTAAATTTCAAAAAGAATAAATGGATTTAGAGTAGAGAATCTAAGAGTTAGATTAAAATATTATTTGAAAACATCCTCTTTATATTAGATAACTTATAATTGGTTTAAAAATTATTATAGGGTAGGGGAGAACATGATAACATAAATGCCTAGCTCAAATGAGATGTTACTTTGAATAGAAAAAAGGTGATGTAAAACTATGGGTAAATCATGGATAAAAATCACTTCGTGTATGGTTCCAGGAAGAGTAATCTACAATAAATCCATAAATTTTAATAAATAAGGATCTAAGATATGAATTAGAATATAAACTAAAAGGTACTTAGGTGTAGATAGAATGCATTTTTGATAGAGATCGATGTCAATTTAGGGAATCAACATTGATTCTATAAATCAAGACAAGGTTTTATAAGGTGGATTTAAAGGTATTGAGGATGGTTTTTTAGATATCTAAGGTTGACTAAAGCCACTCAAAAATATATTATAGGGGTAACTTACATATAAAAATGAATGTGAAGTAACACACAAAGGAAATGAATTACAAAATAAATTGATACACTAATAATAAAACTAACCTTTTAAAAGCTTCCAAATTATTATAGTATGTAAACTTGAGATGATGATTGTGGCTCTTATGATGGGGTGGATGAGTTGATGCTAATATCAAAGGCTTTATGGAAACAAATAATTCTTTAACTTGTGTTCAAAATAAAATTCACCAGCCTTTCAGTACAATCACAAATTCAAGAAGTCAGTCCCTTGGTCTAGGGAAGATAGTGATTAAATACATGTCAATTCAATAGAATCAATATCAATCACATGGATTACCAATGATTCCTGGCCTAATGTGTCTAAGTCATTAGAGAGTTTCCAATCAAGGAGTTAATTTGAGATTTAAGTTATGTCGGTGATTTTTGGATTTTGAGGAGGTTAAAGGTGGTTAAAATAACCTACCTTCCATTTTGTTTGAGGAGATTCATTTATATTTTACCTAGGTAACTAATTGAATTAATTTACTCAAGTTAAAATTAATTAATAAAAGGTAATCACAAAATGTAAATAATAAAAGAGTAATTAAATACTTACATGGGGTAAAATAGATATAATCAAGAAGGATACCTCATACCTAAGGTAACACAATTATTATCATGCAAAATCTTAGTGCCTTCATTTTTATTAGGGTTGACCCATCTACTTGACACGTTAGTGGTATGATAAATTTACCAATTAGACATATATATATATATATATATATATATATATATATATATATATATATATATATATATATATATATATATATATATATATATATATATATATATATATATATATATCAAGGTCTCATTCAAAAGGAACTTAACACTTATCTAGTACACATCTACACACTATTTCATATTGAGATAATATACCATATCCTTCATAAATTATGAATCTATCACTAGGATTAGTCATAAGCCAATTTTGAAGTATTCCAAATCCAAGTCAGAAAAATAATTTTCAACTATCAAATACAAATGATTAGATTCATAAATATAGTGAAGGAGTAAAATTGCACAATCACACTAGGTGGGAGGACTACACATGGCTTGATTTAACTCCTTAAAATATTACATACATAGGTAGTGGTCAATAATTAAAAGGGGGTACTTGGGATAAAATCAACCCATTGCAGTTTATTTTTATTTTTACATGTTTCTATCCCTCACATGCACAACTACAATTTTAAGGCAAAGGAGGCTGATTTTGAAAGCCACATGCATCATCAAGCTTTGATATCACATATCAAAGTTTTTTAGAAACACACAAAGTTGACCATATATCCATAGTCCTTAATTTATACACAGGTTAGTATTGACTTATAATACTAACCTAGATTTAATAAAAATGGCTTTGTATAGAAAATAACATAGTTCTTGAATTGGACAAATCATAGGCCTGCTTTAATCTTATTTATACTTCTAGAATACAGTCATAGTGAAATTTTTTTAAAATAATCTAGGTACTCATTTCTTTATTGAATTTACAATATTTATCATATGCCACTTATCAAATCGTTGCAGTCAATTTCAATTTTTCACATTTACATATATGCTTGAATGCCATATTTATCAATTTGAAATATTTTATTAGTTTGTATCTTATTAGGTTTGTAAAATCCAAATTAGGGTAAAATTAATGCAAATTTTAAATGAGTAACATATGTCAAATTTAAAAATAATGTGACAAGGATCAAACAAAGATATAGATGCTTGAAATAAATAAATAAAAATTAATTTCCACACCATAAACACATGTTGGTCTACCTAGATAAAACCTACTAGGTTACTTAAATTTCCACATATTACAAGAAATGAAAGGTAAGAAAATAATAATAAGATGATAAATAAAATATATCCAAAAATAAAACATAAAAAATTTAGGTCATCTCCTCCTCTTCAAGTAAAAAATTGTTTGAGATAATGTCATAACCCATGAAAACACACCTTATTGTTATGGTCTCTATATTTTAATTGACCCAACTGATTTTTTATAATGGAATGAAATAAAGTTATTACCTTCATAAAATCCTTTATGTTACCATCACAAAAATAAATCATGTCCTATATATAAGATCCCCTATAAGACACACAAAAAACAAAATTTATTACCTTCATAAAATCCTTCCTCTTACCATCATAAAAATTAAGTCATGTACTAGACATAAGATCACATGCAAGACATTATCATATGGATGCATTATAGGAAAACATAATATCAATTTCACTAAAATTAAATGTTTTTATTTTCTTTATATCTACTTGTTCTAGGCATGAGTTGTGAGTATTAGGCTCTACCAAATTAGAACTTTCCTTATGTGTTTTTTCCAACAACTATGACCATGCATATATTACCATTCACAACCCTCCATTATTTATCATTAGAGGGCTTCAATTTTTCTATGCACTTTCCTAAAAGGTGCACTTTCCTCCTCACTGAAAGAGGTAGTAATTGGTCACATAGGAGATGTGTTGTGTTTTATAAGAGTAGTTTGATATTTACATACAACCACAACCTCAAGGGTATGTTGAACTCCAACATTACAACAAAAAAATATTAGTAATGTTGGAATCAACTAATGAAATCTCTTTTGTTTTTACAAGAATAACCTTATCAACTATAAGGCCTTTAATATAATTTCCTTACTAAAAGATTCATAAGTAGGATGGAATTATCACCTACACCAAAAAATTACTATTTGTCAAATATCACATTGTAAGCACCCAAATTTTCATGAAACCCTCATTCTCATGTTTAATTCTCAATTTACCTTACTTAACACACTTGTACATTTTAACTTGTTTATAGGGTGGCTCCAAACCCACATAGGTATATATTTATTCCATCGAGATAAAAATGATCTCAAAAATTATCCAAAAGGTACCAGTTTATACATATAGACTACATCTTATCCATTAGGCATCCTTGCATCAAAAATAAACCTTATCTCCTAGACAAATGTGTGGTTTTTTGGGCCGAACATGGATAAACCCATACCTAAATGAGTTTATCTCTTTTAATTTTTTGGGTCAATCTATTTATTTATATTAGTCATGAGCCATAACCCTTATCATTTTTATTTTTAAAACTTTACTAACATAATTTAGTCATCCTAGATCATCCTATAAATACAAGGTATTACAAAGCCATTTGTCAAAATATATGAATCAAGAGAAGAGAATAAATAGAGAGAATAAGGAGAACATTTAACACCCTGATACACCAAGGGTCAATCTTAGAGACAATATTATCCATTCAATTTTTCTTCATTAAATAAAATCCTACACACTTGTGACATTAATCCATCTTTGTTTCACTACAAATTCCCTAGTGCCAAATGTGGGTAATTAGACTTCAATAGTTGCATTGATTATTTATAGATAAGTGGATGTTGATACATTTATTAAAGATATTCCATTAGATATTCCATTTACATAACACAATATCTACATGGAAGAATGATTATAAGTGTGCATGATATGCAGTTTTTGTTGCTACTTTAGTGATTATTGTTATTATAGGTTCCTTAAAAACCCATCAAAACATGCTAATATGTGCTTCTATGTGAAGCAAGACACAAGTCCACAGAAAAAAATATAAAAAATATTGAGCATTCATTCAGTTTAGAATTACATGATTATTTATAGAAAATAAATACTTGTATTATATAAAATCTTCATTATTATTATTTAGTTATACATATGTAATAAAAATAGGGTATACATTTCACATAAAAAAATTAAAAAAATACATTAATAAAACTCATCATCTAATCTCTATATTTTAGAACTCTTTTCCTTTATAATTGATCACCATATATAGAACTTAAAAATATCTATCACGTCACATTATTCTTTTTAGTTCAAGCTCAAAGGAGTCTTTTCACATTCTATAATATTTTTGAATACATACATAAGATAGATAAATAGAAAATGATATATGTTACACAAAATGTTTTACATTGTACACTTGTCATGCATTTACATTCTACAATTTTGCGATCCTAAATATACCACCAATAGTTTCTTGAACTTGAACAAATATCTCATATCAAGACAAAGTTGCATTAAGTGTGCCTACTATAGGAACTAATATAATTTTTTACACCAAGGGGTTGGTCTAGAACATAATGATTTAGGAAATCATGTAAGGTGTGATTTATTAGTTTTCACCTCTTACACACTACTTAGCCACCATTTTAGGGTTTCAACTAAGAAATATACCAATTTATCACACTATTGGTATTTTAATGGATTGTCATAATGAAGAGGTCACCCTTTACAAAATTTAAACCATCTTGTTCCCATGACTAATGCTTCTATCCTTCCCTACTTTGAATTTATTAATTTTTTTATAAAACTAGGACTGCATAATACCTATAAATATTGATGAGGCATCGATTGTGATGCTAGAGCTAGAGGAGGATATGAAGATAGTGATGCAACTGGTGTTATGAAAAAATATAGTTATATTGAAGATAATGGAGTTATAATAACTATGGATAAAGATGATGCAGTTGCAAAGTCAATAAATGGAGGTTGTGTCTGTGTTGATTTGGCCACCTCCCTATTTTACAAATCTTATGGGAATTACATTGATGGGATGAACTATGGATCATCTATGATCAAAAAAATTAAGCTATCTAGGTATAAATACTATCTTGAATATTTTCCAATCAGCTAAGGTGTCCTAGACCATGATGATCAAAGTGTGTAATAGATCCTATCATTGTATGATTTCCTAAATACATTATTCTTGTTTAGACTCAATATCCTATGTTACAGGTACAATCCATTGGGGGGTGAATCAGTGGTGAAAATAATTCAATTCAATTTACACACTCTTGAAAATACTTAATCAATCAAAATAAACGTTCATGAAGCATATAAATCATTCATAATAGTGAACAATGAACATAAAGCAAGATCACATACATAACACAAGATCTACATAGGACACCCTCTTAGGGAATAAAACCCACTCTCAAGACTATAAACACATGGAATAATGTCATATAATATGATCACAAATAATGAGACTGATCAAGTCCTTTTAATTAGGAACTTTTGGTCAAGTCCTTTTGACCTACAACCTTGATCAAGTCTTTTTTGTCAAAGGTCTATAGTGAAACCCTATTTCACAAGGAATAATTTACCCTAAGGAAGATCAAGTCCTTTAGACCCTGCTTGAGAAGAAAACTACCACCTTAAAATTGATGGCTTTTATACTTGATGATGAACCTCTTTATTATTTGACCCCTATATAAACTCTCTCTCATTCTCAAACAAGCCTCTCACCTTCTTTACTAAAATAATCCTCATGTGCACACTCATATCTCTTCACAAAACTTAAAACTATGAAAACACTATAATATCATCATAAACATGATATACATATCATGCACATAGTCCTTAATCTTCTCTACTCATCAAATCAACATCTGGGCACTCTCAATTTCCTTTGCTTTCCTCCACTCTCTAAATCTCTCACATACAAGTCTCTCACTTACAAGTCTAGAACCTAACACATTAGGTTCCACTATATATAGATAAATCATGAATTATCAAGTCCATAATAATCCTTGTTGGAAACAATACATGCCTTCACCCTTAAGGCATATCATATGGGTCACACTTAAGCATAGTCCCCTTTCAAAATAGGCCTATGTCACTTTTAGGTCCTATGGAGACCTATTCATCTCTTTGACACCTTTTTGAGCATAAAAAGAACACAATACCACTTAAAAACATATAGGTCCACTCCTTATGTCCCCTAGGACATCCTAAAAATATCATAGACATCTTATCTTACCTCTACATATGCTCAAACAACTCAAATAGAGACCTTATACACAAAAATGCCATTAAGAAACATATAGTCAACTTATTAAGCATTGATCATACTTAAGATAGATTGATCACACCTCAAAAAACCACACAAAGTAACCTCATAGAGTCTATAACACTCCCCAATATCCAATTCACCATGAAACATAAAAATAAAAACTACATAAGATTAAATATCCTTCTTGGGTCACTTGCATAGCATATATGGAAACACAATCAACTTTGTATCTCAATAACTTTGTCTATAAACAATTTTATATCTTTAAATCCATATAGCTAGATGCACCTTGGAGTCTTCTACCACTTTTTTTTACTGTAATAAAAAATTCTACTTCTATCAAAAGTTATGGTCTAAAAACTAGGCACTAGTCTTTCCTTCATAATTTCAAATATTAAAATACAAATGGTCATAGTTAACCTTTAGACATTAAACCTGAATCTCATGAATTTTTTACTCATATTGAATACACACCATTTTTATCTTTTGATCTTTAACATATAGGCACCAATGCTTAATCATTAAAACTCTATCACTTTGACTTCATCTTATGCAATCTTAAAATGTTGACTCAATGTGCTCCATTTATCTTTATATATTAGTCAGGTCAGTAATGATCAATTCTCACCATTAATCAATTTGTATGAATGCCCACTCACCATTATATCCTTATCTTGTACCTTTTCTTAGTCATTAAACATTATGCACCTATCCTCATCTCATTTATTCTTAACTTATTAGAGCCATGCACACTATTTATCTTTATTGAGTATTAAAAATTTCAAAAATTACTATGGGGACCCTATAAATATGCCTAAATAGCCATTTTTGATCTTTAATAACTTTTTATATGCTTTGATACATGATCTGAAACTTGGACTAGATGATCTCTTCACATAAGAGAATCCAACCATGTGACACATTTATCCTAAAAACCTTGCACATGAAATATATAATTCCATTAAAGTGCCTTCTCAAAATCTTTTCATAGAGCCACTAGACCCACACTATCTAGATGAAAACTATGGACTATTAGATAAACTCCACTTATGCACACTAGATATCAAATAATTATTGAATTCTAACATGATCCCTTGCACATGCTTAAAACACCATACACATCCTTGATCCTCTCTAACTATTCAAACTTTGGAGATCAATCAAGCTATATTCAAGCACTCTAGGAAAATAACATTGCACACTTTTTCATTGTTACTTGGGCTATCAAATCACTTCATCCACTCAACATGACACCTCCATGACATCATCATAAAATCATTGACAAATCTCCAATAATCTCCCCCCTTATCATTGATGTCAATAAACATCATATATAGAAATATACATCTTACCTTCTCTCCCTTCAATCATTCCCTCAAAAATAACTTTCTCCCCCTTTGACACAATGAAAAAGTGGGAAATTTTTTATCTTGAGGACCTAAAAATACTATCAAATAGGAAAGGACCATCTTAGAAAGATGATATAAAATCCCCTTTACTTTGAGCCTACCTCTTCTTGCCTTGATAACATCCTTCTTGATCCATGCCAACACTTACTTCAACTAAGAACTAGAACCAATAAATATATAACACAGAAAAACACTAAAATCTGATGTATCTTACCAAGAAATATCTAATATGGACTACCTCTAATATTTCTAAGTAATTGCACCAATTGAGCATCTTCAGATGATCCAAAACTCAGAAGTTTTGGTTGATAAATATCACAATAACATAGAAATAACACAGTAACAATGAATTCTCTGAGAAGAGATGTAGTATTAGTCAAAATCGCAATACAAATATATGCTTATCTCTGGGAAGAGATGTCTGTCTTCACATTTCGGGTTACCTCTTCTTTTATACACAATTTGAAATCATGGGAAGGATGTGGAAGGTCACCAATCTCAAGGGAGATGAAGTGGTATGACTTCCAATATTTAAAACAATACATAATTCAAGGAAATACTATTTTTAGAAACTTATTATTTTTAGATAGCACTATTAAAATTGAAATTTGAGGCACTTCCGTTGGGTTTTCGTGGGTCAAACTTCATCGAGCAAATCTCGATGCCATTTCACGACGTTCCCCTTGTTCTTAGCTTTCCAACGGTTCAAACGGCGAGTCAATTGGAGCTACGGTGCAAAAGTTATGGCTCCCGGAAGTTCCGTCATCAATTGGGGTGGAACTGTCACCCGAATTGTCGCCTAAATTGATGCCTGGATCATCAGATCTCCACACATCATGAAGAACCACCATACAAGATTACCATCCATCTCTCTCAAGACACTTCCATGACCATAAATAAAGAATAATACCATTAATAAAATAGGAAACACGTTCTAAACCAACTTGAGAACTCACCTTAAAACACACATACCTTCCTCTTTTGGAGAAAATGAGCAAAGAGCATATTTTCAAGACTATGCCAGTTTAGACTCTTTGTAGCCCTACCTAGAAATTATAGAGCCCACAAATTTTTATAGAGACATATTCATGACATATAAATTTATATCTAGATAAATATTATATTCCACCTTGAGCACACCAATTTTCAATAACAAGCTCATCCTCTGCAACACAATTTTTACACAAACCTACTAGCCATTTATCCCTCCATTTTGACATAAACAAGAATAAATTGAGAACCATAGACCTTAAAAAATATATGAAGCTTTATTTAACCACCAATTTGTCCCATTTAACAAATTAAGAAGCCTCAGACCTCAACTCATAAGGTAGACCACTTTTCTATCATAGCCAAAACTCTTAGAATATTAAAACAAACAAAGTCAATACAAGACCGTCTAGTTAATGTCCACCTCTAAAAATTATTGTAAACCTAGAGATAACCATTAAAAACATATATACCAAGATCTAATCTTCCATAATGTTGGGAACCTTGACCTATTATAACCCATTTTAGGACCTACATGTGCTTAAACACAAACTGAAAAACCTGAGAGCCAACAAAAATCTCCAAATTGACTTCAAAAAACCCATAGATCATAAAACCACCTAGATAATGCTTATAATAAGTTCAATATACCTTTATATGTAGAAATATGACCTTAAAAAATCACAAATCCTCCTTTTCCATCTTGAAACCTTCAATCTGACCCTATAGACTGTTCCAACTAAAACAACACCACAACAACACTTGCTTCTCCAGTTGAAAGGAGTCTCTTAAGAACCATAGATAGAAACACCCTTTATACATAAATACTCTAAAACAAATACCAATCATCATATTCCTCTTCCTCCTTACTTATATGATACTTATGGTTCTTCTTTTTCTTCTTTGGCTTCAGAGAAACAACTTCCTCAACTATTACAAAATTCTCCTTTTCTTCTATTATTGGACTATCAATAAATAGAGACAAAATATATTTATGGAACACCTTTTCATTTAAATAATATTCCTTATATCTTAGATTATCATCACTAGGAACATGTTTAAAAATAACAAGATGTTCACTTAGATCCATACATACCTTAGAACTAGCTTCAACCAACACCTTGATCTTCTCTTTGAGCTTAGTCTCTTCATTATAAACATGAGTAGACAATGAGGCCTCTTGGGACTCTTCAACTTTATAAGAATTAAACATGATAGAAATTATATTACTTGGACCTATAGTCTCATCATGAATCATACTCACCATCTTTAGTTTCCATGTATTAACTTGTCTTCTACCTTGCACTCTAGGAGCCTAATAAAACCTATTATATCTTATATGAAATTAATTGTAGAATATATTAATGTGACCTATCTATTCAAAATTAAATAATACCATAATTTTTTCAAAAATATATTTTTGCCTTTCTATATTTTGACAATATCTTTCTATGTGTCTTAGTTCATAACAACTATAGTGTTCATTATCTCTTGATGGAAACTTAGCTTATCTTACTTTGAATGGTTAATGTTTTGAAAATTTTTTGAGATCATGACAGTTGAGGCACTCAACCTTTATTACACCTTTTGACTGGTGACCCCATAATAGTTCCATGACAATTTTTCTTAATAGGTCTTCTACATTCTCCAATTCTATGCCCAAACTGATTACAAGTATAGTAGTAACCATTAAAATTTGTGTACCTCATGGAATTTGTCTATATTATTTGATTTGTATTTATTATACCATCACCTTAAATCTTTGTCTAATCATTTGTCTTCAAAGGCTAATTATCCTTGTTCACATTAGTCTTCATCTTGTCTTGAGTTGCAGTCTCTATTTTTTCTTTGTATCCAAGACCAGTCTTATCATTTTCATGATTTTTATCATTCAAAATGTTTTCTAGATCACTTGATCTCTTTTAAAATCTCAAAAATGACATTAATTTACTACATACCTTCTTTAACTTAGATATCAATGAATCATTTTCAATTACATACCTTGCACATACATCTTCTTTGGATTTTAAGCTTGTAGATAGGATTTCTAATTGATAACTGAGATGTTTTACCATATCTTCATGCTCCTTATAATATTCATCCATTATTGCCTCAAACACACTAAATTGATACTCAAATTCTTTGAGTTTATATTTCATTTTATTATTTATCTTCTTCTCAATCTTTAGTTCTTCATGAGCATTAGTCAATGTAGTCTCATAGTCTACCTCATCTTCATCATCATCTAAATAACTCCAAGTAAACACCTTTTGATGTGAGAAAATTCCTTCCTTATCCATGAACAAATATTCATCTTCAATAGAACCATCATCTTCATGATCATATTCAGAGACACTATCTTCACTCTTTTCTTATGAGCTATAATCTTCTTTGGTGTATAGACTCTTTTTGTCCTTGAAATACTTAATCTTGTTATCAAACCTTCTTAATCCCTTTTTGAATTTAACAAAATTAAAATATCTCTTACCATCATCATGACCTTGATCATGCTCTTTAGCTTCATCCTTCTTATACTTATGAGGGCACTTATTAGCAAAATGTCATATCTCACCATAATTGAAGTATTTGAGGGGTAAATTATGTTATACTTTCATGAACCTATTCTTAATTTCTTTGAAATCAAATTAATTAGTTTATCCTCATCTATATCAAGAATTCCATCCTCCATGAGTTTCTTACCTTGGAACTTCTTCTTTGTCTACATTTCAATCTTGAAAGTTATTTCCTTATTTGGAGTTATATCATCATTCTTTCTCATCTCATAAGCAGTAAAGGTGTCATGCAAATTATCCATATTCAACTGAGTAAGGTCATGACTCTCTTCTATAGCAGATACTTTCATATCAGACTTGTAGGATAGAAGCCATAATACCTTTTGAAAATTAGTCTCTTCAATATTCTCTTCAAGACCACAATATCTTCACAACCTCATCAACTCTTTATAGAAAGGATGCCACAATATCTTCTTCATTCATCTTGAGACTTTCAATTTTCCTTCTTTGAGTCTACAACTTTGCCAACTTAACCTTTGAATCTCCTTCAAAATTATTCTTCAACTTATCCCATATTTATTTGGAAAATGTAAAATGAATTACTTTAGTGAACTCAGTTTCTATAAGACCACAAGTGATGGTATTTATTTCCTTAGAGTTATTCTCAAATAGATTCTTATTTGCAACCATAGATGGAAGAATAGTAGGAACATCATAACCATACATAAAACCCTATAGACATAATGTATGCCCTCATCTTGGTACTCCAAAAATCATAATTAGATTTGTTGAACATCAGTGCTTGCTTGGTATAGAAACCACCTTGCACATTATAACTAGCCATTATAACTTGGAACACCTTTAATTTGTCAAGATTTTACCAAAGGACCTCACTATCATACCAATTTTTAAAGGTACAATCTACTGAGATGGGGGTGATTCGGTGGTGGAAAATAATCCAATTCAACTTCCAAACTCTTTTAAATACTTAAGAAATCAAAACAAATATTCATGAAGCATACAAATCATTCATAGTACTGAATAATGAACATAATGCAAGATCACATACACAACACAAGATCTACATGGGAAACCCTCTTGGGAAATAAAACCCACTCTCAAGCCTACAAACACATGGAATACTATCCTATAAGATGATCATAAATAATGATACTGATCAAGTCATTTTGATTAGGAACCTTCAGTCAAGTCCTTCTAACCTACAACCTTCATCAAGTCTTTATGATCAAAGGTCTTTAGTGAAACCCTATTTCGTAAGGAGCAACTACCCATAAGGAAAATCAAGTATTTTATACCCTCCTTGAGAACAAAATTACCACCTTAGAACTAATGTATTCTACACCTGATGATGGACCTCTTAATTATCTGACCCCTACATAAACTCTCTCTCTTTCTCAAATAAGCCTCTCACCATCTTCACTCAAGCATTCCTCATATGCAAACTTATATCTCTTCACACAACTTCAAACTACAAGAACACTATACTATCATAAAAAACGTGATATATAGATCATACACATAGTTATTAATCTTCTCTACTCATCAACCCAATAGCTAGGCACTCTCACTCTCCTATGATTTCCTTTGCTCTCCAACTCTCTCACATACAAGTCTCTCACTTACAAGTATAGAACCCAACACATTTTTTTCCACTATATATAGAGAAATAATGAATTATCAAGTCCATAATAATCCTTGTTGGCCACAATACATGACTTTAACCTTAAGGAATATCGTATGGGTCACACTTAAGCACATTCCCCTTTCAAAATATGCCTAAGTCACTTTTAGGTTCTATGGAGACCCATTTAGTTCTTTAACACTTATCCAAGCATAATTAGAATATAGGACCACTTAAAAACATATAGGTCCACTTCTTATGTCCCCTAAGACATCCTAAAAATATCATAGACATCTTAGCTTACCTTTACATATGATCAAACAACTCAAATAAAGACCTTATACACAATAATGAAATTATTGAATATTTAGTCAACTTATTAAGCATTGTTCATACTTAAGATAGATTGATCACACCCCTAAAAACCACATAAAGTAACCTCATGGAGTCTATAACACTCCCCAATATCCAATTCACCATGAAACATCAAAACAATACCTACATAAGCTTGAATATACTTCTCAAGTCACTCACAAAACATATATGGAAACACAACCAACTTTGGATCTCAATAACTTTGTTTGTACAGACTAATAGATGTTCAAATATATATAACTAGATGTTCCTTGGAGTCCTTTATGACTTTTTTTACTGTAATAGTAAATTCCACTTTTATCAAAATTTATGGTCTAAAAACCAGACACTGATCTTTCCTTCATAGTTTCAAATATTTAAATATAAATGGTCATAGTTAACATTTGAATACTAAGCTCAAATCTCATGAACTCACTTCTCAGATTGAATATGCACCATCAATATCTTTTTATTTGTAACATATGGGTGTCAATGCTTAATCATTAAACCTCTATCACTTTGAACTCATCTTGTGTAATCTCAAAATGTTGGCTCAACGTGCTCCATTGATCTTTGTAGATAAATCAAGTCAATAACAAGTAACACTCATCGTTTATCAATATATATGAATGCTTACTCACCATTGGATCCTTTTCCTATACTTTTGCTTAGTCATTAACTTCTTGGAGCCATGCACACTATTGATCTTGCTAGAGCTTTAACACTTTCAAAAATGACTAAGTATGGGGACCCTATCAATTTGCCTAAGTATCCATTTTTGATCCTTAATAACTTATTTTATGCTTCATCACAAGATATAAAACTTAGACTATATGATCTCCTCACATAATAGAATCTAAGCATGTGACACACTGCCCTTAAAACCCTAGCATGTGTAAGATATAATTCTATTAAAGTGCTTTCTCAAAATCTTCTATCATAGAGCCAACCATGTCAAAAAATATTTGTGAGATCAATTAAGCTCTTAACTAACTATTTTAACTTATATTTTCACCCTTTGAGTATATTAAAATCTCTCCTCATCCAAGTGGTATAATGGAATCACTTCTAGGCTTGTGGACAACCTAAGGAATGAGGTGAGTCTTTAGAGAGGGCTAGCTCCCTTGATGTACCACTTAAGATTGAACCTAAAACTAAAATTGGGGGGTGAAAATGGGGAAATATAATTGAAAACAAAATAATCTAAGGGAGGTGATACACCAAATTTACTGATGACTTACAACCATATGTATGCTATAGTTGAGACCAAGAAACTAAGCAAAACATACACTTTTCCAATCTAAGTCTTTTTTCATCAATGTCATTTTATCAAGATATAGATAAATGCACAAGGATATGAGAACTATAAAAGATGCCTATAAGGGTACTAATGAAGATAATAAATAACATAAACCTTGACATCTCCTAGAATACATCACATGCCTTGCAAGAAGAAGCTACAAATAGGTGAGAGAATGTGATAACTTGATAAGGAATCCATAGTATTCACTAAGATAGTTCAACATTCAATTAAAGAACACTATGAATAGTCATGGAAGATGCAACACTTAGTAATTTTATTAATCAAAATGTATACAAGTGATAAGGGCTTAGCCATACTTAAGTGGAGCATAGAATACAATGGGCAAAATATCTAACTCTTATATATATATATATATATATATATATATATATATATATAGAGAGAGAGAGAGAGAGAGAGAGAGAAGAAGAAGAAGAAGAAGAAGAAGAAGAAGAAGAGAAGTACAAGGGTCACAAGGATAGTTTTTAAGATAATAAAAATAGTAATAAATTTATGATAATAGGATATGGGTTGAACCATGTAAGGTCATGAAGTATAAATGTCAATCTAAGTCATCAAAGTCTTGCAAAGTGGCACAAAACTCCTCATTATAACTCAAAATAATTTCCTACAAGATTGGAGATGCTTGGAAATCCCATAACTAATGAGGATCAGGTATAATTATTTTAATGTAAGGGGAGACTCTCATACATTCTTCTACATGCATTTTTTTCATACCTAGTCCTCTAGAATCCTCTGAAAGTGAACCATCATAATCTACTATCCAAAAAATTGCTCTTCCATGCACCCTGCACACTTGGCCACAAAAATTCCTTTATTATTACATGAAAATCCATAAAATTTATTTTATGTCATGTTTCAATCCCCTTCATGTCCTTGGAAGAATTAGGGGCACCTTAAAAATCCATCCACTTGAAGTTTTTACACTTCTCCCTAGCTTTTGCAATATGTTAGTTTTGACTAGCTGAGTTGAAGGACCTAGTTGAGATACTTAAGAATATTTTAAAGGAATTAAATTAACATGGTAGGTTTATTAAGTTTCAATATTCACTCCCATGTGATTGGTATCTCTTTAAACCTCCTACAACCTAAAAAACACATAAAATAGTGAGAAAAATATTTTTCTTTCCCCCATTCATACAAGTCTTTACAAACTCATCCTAGTTTGAAGTAGCCTAAGGGAGTATTAAACAACCTCAAATAAATATTATAGAAAAAATCTCTCATTTTTGTAGCTATCCAACTCCATTTCCAAAAATTGGTCCTTGGCAAGGGTTTTCAAGGTTTTTAGACTTATTTTGGATCTTAATCATCATTCATAAAAGTTACATGTCCAACTTGTAGAAAAATTAAAAAAAAGTAATTTTATGGGACCTTGATAATTACCCTCAATCTCTTTTTCCACCATTCATAGCATCATGAAAGATATGAGTAACCAAACTTGCCTCATTGATCTTGTTTTCAATATCTCTACATGTTTGAGAGAGTTTTGGGCTCAAGAATGGATTTTTATGACTTCCCCTATAAGTTAAAAGTTTTATCATACCTTTAGTAACATTTTTAAAATGATACAATAGGTTTTAATTATCACTTAATGTAAAAAGTGTGATGGACTCCCCACTTGGGCACTAGGCTTCACCATGCTTAATAGGCTTGTCTGCAACATCTAGTGTTCTAGGAATTCAACTAAGTTCATTTTCATTATAAAATATAAATAAACTCTAAATTTTTTCCATATATATGATATAATATATTGGGAATCTCATCTCATTATAGCAATGGTTTTGACCGTTCATTTGGACTTAGGCTTCACCATGCCTAATGGCATTAACTGCAACCCTTATAGTTTTGGACTAATTTACTCAGTATCATCTCTTTGTGAGGTGTTTTATATTATTTCATATATGTAACTAAACTTATCATAACCTTTTTAAAATGTCCCATGACTCTTGGTTTGATACTTTTCCTTACCAAAATCTACAAGTCTTGGTATAAGGTGAAGTGCTCCCTATCTGAGACAAAAAGGGGGTACTACCCCTATTTTATTAGAAAATTTTGAAATTACATAAGATTATATAGGTTACAAGTGTCTATTACACAAAATTTGAGCTTATGATCTATGCATTTATCCCCCTAATTTCCTCAAAATCTAAGACTAAACTTTTCAAGGTAGACTATGTGTAGAAAAGCGGTATATGGATTGTATGTTATTCAACTTGGAGTTATCCTAACCTTATTTTTAAGGTATATATATATATATAATTATTTTTATGAGAATTATTTTTATTTTATATAACTGATAATTACCCTAAATCATTCTTTTCTTCCTTATAGACTTTACAAATGGTAGGGGTCTAGTATAATGTTGAATCTGTTTACTTCAAACCTCACACCTATAGGTTGAATTTCATGGGAAAATATTTAAAAATGGTTTTATGGAATTTATTTAAGCCTCCATATTTATTTTTAAATTTTTGGGTCCCTTTTCATCTTGAGTCAATGCAATACTAACCATAGATATCAAGTTACATCTCCCTGCCTGTAACAATCAACAGTGGTGGACTATAGGTGTAATTAGCTCATTTTGATTTGGTAATGATATGGGTGGAATCTCCATTTAACTATTATATCCATTTTTAACCTTTAAAAAAAATTATTTTCTCCTTTCATGCTTTCTTAGCCCTTCACATGTACTTTTAACTCACTAGACCGAGTCCTTCTTAAAAGATTGAGAAACCCTATTTAGGCTACAATCAGTGAGTTTATGGGATCCTTAAACCTTATTCATAATGTTAAATATTCATTTGAATATAATTTTAGGTCACAAACCATGTGTGTGAACCAATTTTATTGTTTGTGAGCCTTTTAGACACCATTTGAACACAAAAAATAGTCACTTCCCCAGACTGATATATTTTGCCTATAGGCCTGATGTAGGTGTATGTAGTTCAAATGAGCTTGTTCATGATGTGGATTCACTTACATTAAACCCATATAAGTTCAAAAGATATAAATATTGAGTTAACACTCCATTTTAAGGTACCAAAACATCAATTAGCCATCAAAATTGAGTCAATTGTCATCTGCCCATTATCTTGCATGTAGGTGTTCAATGGGTTGTTGTATGAACTAATGGATGTGAATAAGAGGTCAAAAAATATTAGATTAATTTTCTATGATGATATTTATTCTAAAAAATTCCTTTCAAACATTAGAAACCACTAATCATGGAGGCAAGGTCTAAATTGTAAACTTGGTGAAAAAGGCCTTTCTAGGATTAGCTTGTAGATATTCAATGGAGGAAATTAGGGATTTTATTGATAGCTTCAAGACCTTCAACTACTGATTTTCATAGGTCATCTACCTTCTAAAATTGACATGGTTTTTTTATTATGTGGATTCTATAATAAATAACCATTTTGAAGCTTTAAAAGACACTTCAACCATGTTCCTTGGTATCATAAAAAACTCTAGGAGCTTTATTTTGCTACTTTAGGGAATTGATCCCTAAACACAACTATTTGATCTTTAGAATGTGATTATTAACCCCATATTAAAATTTATCCCTTCAACAGGTTCAGTCATGATTTATTTTCACTTTATAACCTCAAATAAGGATTCAAATTATGTTTTTATTTTATAGAATGATCCTTCAACCCTCTATCAAGACCACCTATATGTGGTTATTTGTATATATAGGCAACAAGTATAGAACCTTAGGTAAATTGCATGACACATGTTTATGATCAAAATTAAACCTTCACCAAATTTAATATGCACTCTTAGAAATTTTAAAATTATTAACCACCTTCATGTAACATTCCACCACACCATTATGTCATCATAAGGTCCCTATATGTGTGTATGGACTATATGTAGGTAGTGAGTGTCGATAATGTAGTAATAAATATGGGTAAGAGGTATCAAGGCATATAAAATCAATGTAAACCATGAAGCACATAATTTACACCAAGAACCACTTGAAACCATCTTCACACATTCTTTCAACATAGAAATCATCCTTGCAATCACCTGTAGATGCATACTCCAATGGAAAACTAGATGAAGTGTGTATATGAATGAAAGATATGAATATTGTTTTAGTGGATGAAATTTTAGGGTGAATGGAATAAAAATATTCTTGAAAACATTAAAAATACACTAACACAATCCCTTGCATCCATGGTCATAGCATGATGATATTGGATATGGTGAAAACTATTTATAATCAACATGGTGCATCCTCCTATAGCTTAAGGAAAATTTTATTATCCAAAAGCCATGGAACATGAAAATAAGAATTGGGACCATTTTAGGAATAAGTAAACATCATCTAGAATCAACATGATCAATTGGATTATATGAAATCTCCCAAACCAAAGCAATACCTATAGGGTGCATGAAACAACTAGTAAATTTGCACAGTCAACATCAAATGGATGATTCATAAATTACAATTGATTATTAGCCAAAATATTGATATTAAAATTAATGTATCTAAGTATACTATCATCTCTTAAAATCATTTGTCTTTAAACCTCATGGGTTGTTTGTACCAAGTAGAAACCAGAAGGTCACTTTAGTTTATCTATAAAAATAAGAAATGAGGTGAATGGTTTTGGCCTCAAAATGGAAATTTTAGATAAAACCAAGTGTATATATGATTATTTTTAAGGTGAATACACACCCCAATATATTTACTCACTAGCACACTTCCCTATGTGTTGTACAAGTGCCAAATTCTTCATTATCTTTAAGAAAATTAACTTTTATTCTGATGAACCTACAAATTTATAGTTTTTTCAGTTATTTAAGACTTATAAGGACACATAGGACATGATATCATGTTTTTAAACCTTCATATTTCCTAAAAAACCCATACAAAAAATTACATTCACTATTTTAACCCTTAAAATGATTCAAATTGATATGAGCGAGTAATGAAATAAGTGACTAAGGATAATATAACATTTAATGTCATAAAATTACCTATGAAACACCTAATGGAAAGAAATTACGCCCCAAAAAACATCTAAAATCTAATATTTTTACTAGGGGTTCCCCAAATTGACCTAAAAGTCAAATTTGGTCAACAAATTGGTGACTCATAGGGGTAGTATGCCTGCTATACTAACTATACCTATAGTATTATTAGTCCATTGGGCTTAGGAGTCATATAAGGAGTTATAAAAATAATAATATTTTGACCATTTACCATAAAGCCTTTGATCAAGACAAGACAATAATGACTACCTCAACCACACAAAGCAAATGACACACACAATAAGGAAAGTAAACACACACATATGTGCTCCAAGAAATTAAGGGATTTAGGAAAAATACTATTATATAAAACTAAAAATTATTCATACCTCCCTTTCCAAGATCAAAGGGAAAGTTTCTTGAGTCTCCTTTTGTATGAGATGGATGAGGGTGCCAAGTATGTTGCTCTTTAGATTGAACACTTGATGGACCAAACCTATTCCTTGGCACTTCACTTGACTTATTTTCAATTAAATAATATTCAAATATGTCTCCAATGTATAAATATTCTTATTTACCTTGTTTACATACTTCATGTTGTTTCCCACTCTCTTTTTCATGATCAACCTTAATTCTCCTTGTAGGCATGGTCTCAAAAGGAATGATTTCTTATTCTTTGAAATATTAAGGCCAATAGAGGTTTGTCTTGACCTATATAGGCTTATGTTTATTTTTTTATTGCTCACTTATAACATATTTAAAAATTTCATCTTGTTCATCTATGCCATTTTAAACAATGTCATCTTTATTACCATCACTTGTAACCAACCCTAAAGGAGTTGTAAACCCCTTGAGAGATTCAAATTCTTTGAAAATTTCCTAAATTATCTAACATAAGTCATCATCACCACTTTTATCAACATAATTAATGGGAACAACAAGATAAATTCCTTAAAATTCTTCTTTAGATTCTAAAAGGACCTCTTCCAAGATTTCGTCTTCAACACAAGGAGTGTATGCTTCATCACAAACCAAACAAGGAGATTCAACACAAGAGCTTACCTCTTCTTCATCACTTAGGAAATCTTGAGAGTTTTCAAATTTAACCTTATATATCACAATATAATCTTTTTTTTCAAGTTCTGCAACATCTTTAAACTCCTTCCTAGTGATGCCAAGACTAGGCATCTTGAAATCTGGTGACCTAGCCCAATACGGCTACCAAATAGTTGCACTTTCCTCAAGTGAAAGTTATAAATTTTCCTCAAATAATTACTCTTATTAGGTTTCCCACACTATATTTACATCAAGGGAAAGGGTAATGGGATGAGGAAAAAAGGAACTAGTTGGTGGAGGTGGGATATAGGGCTCAAAATCAAATTGAGAATGAAAAATAAGAGGTTCTTTTGGGAGATTTTAAGGAAGGATAGGCAGACCTTGGGTTAAAAAACTTATAGTTTATTATTTCCACTTTAAATTCAATTCATTCACATATAATTCAACTTGGGAAATATCTTGAATGAGGTTATATGGGTTGTGTTTAGACATAGGATCTTATTTTGGGTTTAAACCTTCTATCTCACCTTGACTTAGCAATCTCATTTTTGCTTCTAACTCTTCAATGTTCTTGGCAAGGTTCTCTTGGAATGTTTTTTTCTTGGAGTTAATAGGAATCATCATGATGATAAGTGATGCATGATGGATGACATGGAATGAAATAATATTCTTGAGTAAGGGTGGGAGGGACTTGCAAAGGATCAACTCCATTCTCCACTTCACACTCCTTGACAATGCTTCTATCTTCTTTATTTCCCTATGACTCCACTATATTACTCTAGCTTAGGATATTAGGATTAGAAGAATTTTATTGAGAAATGGTAGGAGGATTTTTTATAGGATAAATAATATTCTCAACCTCACATTCTTTGTCTGGACTTTTCTCCTCTTTCTTTCCCCATGTCTCCACTATCTTGTTCCAACTTAAGACATTAGAGTTATGAATCTCCTTTTGATGTGGTGGGGATACGATGTGAGAGGTAAATGAGTATTTTAAATCTACTTAATTTTCTACCAACATGGATTATTTAATATGGATATCTTCCAACTCAATTTTCCTATCAATATTAGCTTCAAACACAATATTTCTTCTTTCAACTTTTTCTTCCAACTGATTTGAAAAAGGATGAATTTGATGGCCTTTATTTGGATCATGAGTAAGGTTCATGTATGGCTAGTATGAAACTTTAGGAAGTAGATATTAAGGCTGATATGTATGGTGAGGTTTCCTTTCATGAACTTCTAGCCTATCTTCTAAGGAAGAGACTAAACCACTCGCATCAAACATTTCACTTATGAGCCTTTGCCAATTAGCTCTCTCAATAAGTACCTAATATTTTTTTATCAACTCTAATGATTCTCTCAACTTATTAATGACATGGTTAGGAACATATATAACACATTCCATTTGAGTATCAGGATCGAACATATATATCTCATAGCCCAAGAGCATCTTCTTGAATGTGGAAATGGGTTGGATTCAGGAGTGTCTAGATTAAACAGGAGGGGCAAACATTGAGGAGGCTAGTTATAGGACTGATATACATCATCAATGGGATAACAAGGATAATATTGGATCTAATTAAACTCATATTGAGGTTGATAAGTATCATGATAATATTGACCAAATATTTTCTCATATTGATAGGGAATGATACAAGCTTGAATTGTCTTACCAACTTGTAGAGAACAAACTCAAGACCAAAGTCAGCCACGAAACCTCATTAAAAGAAAGAAAACAAAGGGAACATGTAACCATAAATATTTAAATTATAATCTAGGATTCTTGACTAGATAATATATCTTTGAAATTTCCATTGATGCTTTGATAGATGCCTGCAAAGGTTGATTTTTGAGAGACAACACCAAAAATCTCTCAATCTCTTGGAACAAGAGTCCCATCGAGTATGCCAAAATCTATTCTCATTTATATTTTCACCCTTTTAGGAGATTAAAATATCTCCTCATATAAGTGTCATAATGGAATCACCTCTAGGCTTGTGGGTATCCTAAGGAACGTGGTGAGTCTTTAGATAGGGCTAACTCCCTTGATGTACCACATAGGATTGA
Organism: Torreya grandis; assembly: GCA_037957365.1. Classification (NCBI taxonomy): domain Eukaryota; kingdom Viridiplantae; phylum Streptophyta; class Pinopsida; order Cupressales; family Taxaceae; genus Torreya; species Torreya grandis. The sequence goes on along the minus strand of JARHVA010002800.1, from coordinate 1,561,667 downwards.
ACCTACAACTATTCTTGGGGGGTGAAAATGGGGAAAGAAAAATGAAAATAAAATAATATAAGGGAGGTTATACACCAAATTTATTGATGAATTCCAACCATATGTATGCTACACTTGATACCAAGAAACTAACCAAAACATACACTTTTCCAATCTAAGTCTTCTTGCATCAATGTTACATTATGAGGTTATGGATGAATTCCCAAGACTAGGAGGAATAGAAAAGATTCATATGAGTGAAATAATTAAGATAATAACTCACTTAAACCTTGAAATATTCTATAACACATCACTTTCTCTGCAAGAAGAAGCTATAAATAGGTGAGAGAATGTGACAACTTGCTAAGGAATCCATAGTCTTCACCTAGAAAATTCAAAATTCAAGTGAAGAACACTATGAAAAATAATGTAAGAGGTAAAAATTAGTAATTTTATTGATCAAAATGTATAAAAATGAGTAGCATTTCACCATAATTAGGTGGAGCATAGAATACAATGGCCAAAATGGCTAATTCTTATAGAACTTGAGAGAGAGAGAGGGAAGAAGAGAAGTCCAAGGGTCAAAAGGACACTTTTAAATCTGATAAAATAATTTATCCATGAATTATAATATTATATGGGTCGAACCATGTAAGTTCATGAAGTAAAAATGTCAATCCAAGTCATCAAAATCTTGCAAAGTGGCACAAAACTCCTCATTCTGGCTCAGAAAAATTGCGTACAAGATTAGAGCTATTTGGAAATACAATAAATAATGAGGATTAGGTATAATTATTTTAATGGAAGGGAATAATATAATAAATTAATATAAATTAATTGTTTACATGATTGGTACTCTGGAATCCTATGAAAGTGAACCATCATCATGTTTTGTCTAGAAAACTACACTTCCATGCACCCTGCACACTTGGCCTCCAAAATGCCTTCATTTTTCCATGAAAATACATAAAATTTAGTGGGTGAAATTTTTAAAAAATCTTAATGGACTTTGAATCATTAGGGGCACATTAACATGCCATCCACTTGAAGTTTTCACACTTCTCCCTAGCTTATGCAATATGCCAGCTTTGACTGGCTCAGTTGAATGACATGGTTGAGACACTTAATAATGTTTTAAAGGAATAAAATTTAAATTGGAAGTTATATTAAGTCTCATTATTCCCTCTCATGTGACTGACATCTCTTGAAACCTCCTACAACCTATAAAACACATAAAATAGTGAGAAAAAACCTATTTCTACCTATATTTGTATAATTTCATACAACTCATCCTGGTGTGAAGTATCTTGAGGGAATATTAAACAAAATAACATCAATATTATGAAAAAAATATCTAATTTTGGTATCTATCCAACTCCATTTCCCAAAACTAGTCCTTAGCAAGGGTTTTTAAGGGTTTTAGACCTATTTTGGGAATTAAGCATTGTTCATAAAATTTCCATATCCAACTTTAAAAAACATTCCAAAATATTAATCTTATGGGACCTAATAATATCCCTCAATATCTTTGGACACTATGCATAACCTCATGAAAGATATGAGTAACTAAACTTGCCTCATTGAGCTTGTTTTCACCATTTCTACATGTTTGAGAGAGTTTTGGGCTCAAGAATGGATTTTTATGACTTACCCTATGAGTTAAAGGTTTTTTAATACCTATAGTAAAATTTTTAACATGTTAAAATAATTTTTAATTCTCACTTCATGAAAAAAGTGTGATGGACTCCCCACTTGGGCGCTAGGCTTCACCATGCCTAATAAGTTTGTCTGTAACATCTAGTGTTCTAGGAATTTAAATGAGTTACTTTGAATTATAAAATATAAAAAATATATAAGATAATCCCATATATATTATCCAATATATTGGGAAGATCATCTCATGATAGCAATGGTTTTGACCATTTATTTGGACTTAGGCTTCACCATGCCTAATGGCATTGCCTACAACCCTTGAAGGTTTGGAATACTTTGATCAGTCTCATATATTTAAGAGATGTTTTATATGTAAATAAAATTATCATAACCTTTTAAAATTATCCCAAGGCTCTTGGTTTGATACTTTACCTTACCAAAATCTGCTAGTCTTGGTATAAGGGGAAGTGCCCCTTTTCTGAGACAATATAGGGGGTATTTCCTCTATTTTATTAGATAATTTGGAGATTTAATAATATTATATATGTGAAAATTATATATTAAAAAAATTAAGCTTTTTATCTATCCATTTGACCCCCTAATTTCATCAAAATCTAAGATTGAGCTTTTCAAGGCAGACTTTGTGTAGAAAAGGGGTATATGGACTATATGTTATTCAAATAGGAGTTATCATAACCATATTTTCATGGTATAAATGTCTCTAATTATTTTTATGAACATTATTTTAATGTTTAATATCTAATCGTTACCCTAAACCATTATTTTATTCCATATAGACCTTACATATGGTGGGGGTCTAGTATAATATTGATTGTATTTACTTCAAACCTCACACCTGTAGGTTGAATTTCATGATAAAATATTGAAAAATGGTTTTATGGAATTTATTTAATCCTATATAATTATTTATAAATGTTTTTTTCCCTATTCATTTTGATTTAATGCAATACTAACCCTAAATAACAAGTTTGATCTCCCTGCCTGTAAAAGTCAACATTGGTTGACTGTAGGTGTAGTTGGCTCATTTTGATTTGGTCATGATATGGTTGGACTCTAAATTTAACTATTATATCCATTTATAACCTTTAAAACATTGTATTTTCTCCTTTCATTCTTTCTTAGCCCTTCACATATACGTATAACTCACTAGACTGAGTCCTTCTTAGAGGATTGAGAAACCCTATTTAAGCTATAATATGTGAGTATATAGGCTCCTTAGACCTAATTTTTGATGTTAAATATTCATTTTAATATAATTTTAGGTCATACACCATGTGTTTGAGGTAATTTTTTTGTGTGGGAGCCCTTGAGACACCATTTGAATAGAAAAAACAAAGTCACTACCCTAGACTAATATGTTTTGCCTGGAGGCCTATTATAGGTGTATGTGGTTCAACTAATATTTTTTGTGATGTGTATGAACTTTAATTGAATCCATATAAGGTCAAAATATACACATTTTAAGATAAAATTCCATTTTAAGGTCCAAAAACATCAATTATCCATCAAAATTGAGTCAACTATCATTTGCCTATTATCCTGCCTATAGGTGTTCAATGGGTTGTTATACAGAGTAATGGATGTGAATAGGAGGTCAAACAATAGTATATCACATTTCTATGATTATATTTGGGCTCAAAAAATTCATTTAAAATATTATAAACCAATAACCATGGAGGCAAGGTCTAAATTGTAAACTTGGTGAAAAAGGCCTTTCTAGGATCAACCTATAGATATTTAATGGAGGAAATTAGTGCTTTTCTTGACAACTTCAATACCTTCAACTACTAATTTTCCTAGGTCATCTATCTCCTAAAATTGACATGGATTTTTTTCTTATGTGAAGGCTAAAATACATAACCATTTGGAATCTTGAAAAGACACTTCAACCATGTTCCTTGGTATCATCAAAAACTCTAGGAGCTCTATTTTGCTACTTTAGGGAATTGATCCCTGAGCACTACTATTTGATCTTTAGAAGGTGATTCTTAACTCCATATGCCAATTTAGCCATTCCAAAGGGTAAAAAAGGATTTATCTTCAATTTAGGACATAAAATAAGGGTTCATATTATGTTTTTATGTTCTAGAATGACCCTTCAACCCTTTGTTAAGACCACCTATAGGTGGTTATTTGTATATACTTGTAGCAAGTATAGAATCTCAGGCAGTGTGAATGACACATGTGTTTATGATAAAAATTAAACCTTTAACAAGTTTAATATGCACTCTTAGTACTTATAAAAGGATGAAACACCTTCATGTAACATTCTACCACACCATGGTGTCATCAGAAGGTCCCTGCATGTGTGTATGGACTGCATGTAGGTAGTGAGTATCTATAATGTAGCAATAAAGATGGGAAAGAGGTCTCAAGGAATAAAAACTCAATGCAAACCATAAATCACATTATTTATAGTGAGAATCACTTGAAACTAGATTCACACATTCTTTCAACATGGAAATTATCCTTGCAATCAACTATAGATGCATACTCCAATGGTAGAATAGATGAAGTGTGTCTATGCATGCAAGCCATGAAGATTTTTTTGTTTGATGAAACCAAAATGTGAATGGAATTAAAATAACCTTGAAAACATTCAAAATACACTAACACAATCCATTGAAACCATGGTCATAACATGAAGATCTTGGACATGGTGAAAACTGTCTGTAATCAACATAATGCATCCTCCTACAACTTAAGGCAATGTTGCTTATTCAAACACCATGAAATAGGACAATAATAATGGGTAAAATTTTAATAATAATTAAAAATAATCTAGAAGTAACATGATAAATTTGATTGTAAATAATCTCCCAAATCAAATCAAAACCCATAGGGTACATGAAACAGCTAGTAGATTTCCATAGTCAACTTCAAAAAAATGATTCTTAAAGCATAGTTAATCATTATCAAAAATATTTATATTAAAATTAAGGTATATAATTATAATATCATATCCAAAAATAATTTGTCCTTAAACCTCATGGGTTGTTTGTATCAAGCAAAAACTTGAAGGTCACTTTAGTCTGTCCAAAAAAACAAGAAATGAGGATAATGGTTTTGGCCTCAAAATGGAACTTATAGATAAATAAAAGTGTATAGATTAGTATTTTTAAGTTTATTATATCCCCCAACATGTTTACCCATGTGGCGTACTTCCTTATGTGTTGTACAAGTGACAAATTCTTTCTTCTCTTTAGGAAAATTAACTTTTCTTCTAATGAACCTATAAATTTTTAGTTTTTAAGAATTATAAGGACACATGGGACATTAATTCATTTTTTTACACCTTAAAATTTCCCAAGAAACCTATAAAAATTATTAAATTCACTATTTTGACCCTTAAAATGACCTAAAATGACATGAAAGACTAATGAAATAAGTGACTAAGGCTAATATAAAATTGAATGGGATCAAATAAACTATGAAAAAACTCATGACAATATATTACACCCCATAAAACATATAAAATCCAAGTTTTTTACTACGGGTTCCCCGATTTGACCTAACAATCAAATTTGGTTAACACCAACTTTTGCCATGCTTCAGTGGATGATCTCAAATTTAGCACAAATCATCTATGCTCAAAACTAAAAAAATAAATATGATCAGATTCTCATGAAATGTTCAAACATGTAAGATATAACACCATCAAAACTCTCACTTGGATCTTTCTACCTCATTGTAAAATTGGCTAAGTATGGGAGAACATAATCAAACTATTTGGGAGCCCAACTTTACACATGCATATATTTTAATGCACTACATTACATTATCTAAAAATTAGTGAAAATAATTTAGGTTAAAAAATAAACAAACCCATATTATCACCTTCTCTATATATGTCCACACATTTGAGATATTCTATCATCAAATTACTTACTTGGCTTGTTAGCCATGATGTAAATTTGGCTAAGTATGGGAAAATAGTGAAATCTATCTTAAAAGCCAATTTTGAATCCTAATATGTTTGACCATGCTTAGATGCATGAATTGAGATCTAATGTATAATAAATATAGAATACTATGTTGACAACCATATGACCTAGTCCCCTTGACTCATTCATACATGGTAATGATGAAATCATCAAATTGCCTACTCAGATTTTCTACCACTATACCTAAACTATCTAGATGAAAAATATGGAATATCACATGAATTAACCCTATGCACACCAGATCTCAAATAATTCTTGACTTCTAATATGATGCCTTTCACATGCTCAAAACACCATAAACATCCCTCATCCTCTCTAACTAGTCAAACTCTAGAGATCAACAAAGCCATCTTCAAGCACTCTAAGACAAGCATATTGCACACTTTGTCATTATTAAATTGGCTATAAAATCACTTCATCCACTCACCAAGTGACCTATATCACATCAACATGACATCCCAAAAAAATATCTAACATCCTCTACCATAAGTGGTGTGATAAATGATCCCATGTGGTCTATAATGGAAGGATAGTTCCTCATTGTTATATGCATTCTAGGTCTAAGTATTAGCAGATGTTGAGGGTTTTCTTTTTGTTATACACCTTGTGCTACCTCTTTTTATGACTAGGTATCTTTCCTTAAATATTATCCTTCTCACATTATGCCTTGGAAGATGGTTCAATTTTTATGGTTGTTCTCTTATTCTTTTGTGATAGTGTCAAATATGATTAAAGTTGGAGGTGTAGGAATATCAACCATTAGAGATTTTGGAACTTTTTTGTGTACTTGAAAACTACACACTACTTTTCAAAATAAAAAATATTTTTATTATTCTTACTCATATAAATTTGTGCCTGTGTCTTCCAACATATACCTATATACTTATTCATTAGTGATGCCAAGTTGTGCGAGATCATACTCTGGTAAAATCTTGGGCACATTTGTGTTTCTTAGGTATGGGTTAGTTCTATGGGTATTAATATTTAGTGGATGAGGTGGTATTTTCCTCTCCATTGGCACCTTTATTTTCCCTTAGCATCCTCTATTGGGGTTGCTAATTTTTAATGTGGTTTCTATTTTTGTGCTTGTACTTTAACTTGTGGATGTACCACTAGTTATTATGCTCTAGGGGCCATAAAATATAAATGTGTCATAATTATTTCTATTAAATCTCATTGCCTCAAAAATTCTACTTGCACATCCAACATGGTGACAAATAATGGAAATGAGACATGTGATGCTTTTTCAAGTCCATGAAGTTACACCTACATTCCATCATGAAGTTTGGTGATTTATGCATGAGGTACAATGTATTGCATCAAATTAGTGGGAAACCTTTGGTACGATGCTATGATAACATTTAATTCAATATACCATTAATTTAATCAGCCCAATTATGCATAGTACTTCCCTATTCTAGTCCAAGCTAGATTTTATAAAGTAGCCATAGACCAAAAATCTTCATCCACTATGACAAGATCATTAAGAGACTTAGATTGAATAAAACAAAGTAAAAATATCATAAACTGGTATTTAAAAGTCTATGAAACACTTGAAATAATATTTTCCAAATTTAAAATTAGCTTAACTACCAGGAACTCTAGCTAATTGAAATTATGATTCAACCAAATCATTTGATAGGAAATGTCAATTTACCCTTTTGTTTCTTGGTGTAAATTCTTGGTGCTCTACCATAATTTGTGTGAAATGCAATAAGAGAGAACTCACACTAAGGAATCTTGTATTGAATCAAGGGGATTCCAATGGATCTTCTAGAATAGTTATCCCTTATGTCTAAGTGAATTAGAGGGTCCTTGGTTTTATATTGCATAATAAATTTTCATAATGTTAGAAGTCCTTTTTCCCTAGACATTATTGCTATGTTAATGTGTATGTGATAAATTTCATGTACAATATATAAAATTTACACATAGTATATCTAGGATGTAAGTGATAAGAAAATCTTAAGAATAATCAAATTTTAATAAGCACATAATGTAAAGATAACATGGGAAAATTTAAAATAGGTAAAACACCCACAAATAATGATATATTATAAGCAATTAACTCCAATAGCCATCCTTCCTCTTCTCACTTCCTTTTTATTAATATTCTTCATAAAACCTTAAACAAGATATTTACCACATTAAAATATCAATTCACTCAAGGATTTAATGTTTTCACTAAGTGTATTTGATATGAATTACAATAGGGGTAAAACCCTTTTTATAATGGGGATTAGGTGAGATGACCATTATAACCAATGGGTCCATCATTCCTAGATTATTATTTTTAAATAAATAATAAGTAATAAGTAACTTATTTTTTATTATTTATTTATATGAGGTTTTTCAACTCATGTTTAATAAATAATAAATCATTTATCATTTAATTACTCAAATGTACTAAGGGTATAAAATAGTTCACTTATAAATTAAATGTTCTAACACTCCCCCTTAATGCTAAGTTGGGATTCATACCATAGTCACCTTAATAAAGTAATTATATTATGTACAAAAATTGAAGGGTTTATAAACCTTCATCATGCCAAACATCAAATTTTGAAACAAAAGGAATTATAATCCATAAAATATTATAAAATAAGTCTAGGCTAGCATGATCATGAGATTACATATCATGGTATCTCATGAATAATCATCTAAGCATTATTGGATCATTTTATAATATAAGGACCTCCATTACAATATATTTTTAATTATTGGGGTACAAAAGTAAAACTTCCACATGAAATTTACTCAAATCATGTAACTTCCACACAAAGTTTATAATGATTTATAATGAGAAGTATAGATAAGAAGAAGGAACACATGTCCACTAGGAAGTGGCATTATCATGCACAATCCACCTCAATAGAAACTCTGATAAGCCTATCACTACATAATAATGATAAAATTTGGTAGCACCAAGTGGTCTTGTGAAGATATTTTCCACCTATTTATTTTTAAGACAAAACAAAAAATTAATATCACCATTAAGGACATTCTCTAGGATAAAATGCACATAAAATTCAATATGTTTGGTTCATTGGTGATGCATTATATTTTTCACTAGTGTTATATAAATTTGGTTATCACAATAAAGGGTGGTACTCTGAGAAACATCCAAATGAATTTCTCCTAACAAACTTCATAGCCACATGGATTCTATAGTAGCTTTCATTGCACTTATATACTCTATTTATCTAGAAGAGATATAAATAATAGGTTGTTTGTTGATACTCTAAGTGATATCACCTACACAAAACTTAAATAGACATCTAAAAGTAGATTTGTGATCAATAGTATCAATAACATGGTTAACATCACACTAGCCATATATTTTATCTTTATCAATGGAAGAATAAAACAAACCAAAATTAAGAGTTCCTTTGATATAATATATTATACATTTATATATATATTTTAATGACCTATATATGGATCTTGCATGAATCTAGAAGTAACACAACTAGCATATGAAACATCTGACTTATTAATAGTTATATAAATCAAACTATAAACAAGTTGCTTATATAAAGTAGGGTTATATTTTTCACATGCAAGTTTTAGATCAAGATTAATACCATATTCAATAGGAATAGATGTATATTTAAAATTAAGCATATTAAAATTAACAAGAAATTAGGTCCATACTAAGATTGTGATACAATAATAGAATGTTTATCTTGAAATATAGTCATTCCTAAAAAATGATATAGAATGCTTAAATCAATCATTTCAAATATTTTACTTGGTTTATCCTTATATTTATGAATTAAACTAATCATATCACCAATAATCAAATGAACATAAACATATAATATAATTAAGATTTAATTACCATTTTAAACTTTAAAAAAGAAATCATTATTAAAATAGTAGTTAAATAAAACTATTTATTTAAATAAAGAAGTAATTATAGAATACCAAGATCGAGGATCTTGTTTTATACCATATAGAGATTTTTTTAACTTACACACATAATGTTCTTTGTTAGGGTCAGTGAAATGTTTAGGTCGAGTCATATAGATTTTATCTTTTAAATCACCATTTAGAAATAAAATTTAACATCCAATTGGTGAATAATCCAACTAATTTGGTTCTAAGAGAAATAAATATTCTAACAATACTTATTTTTTTCTAAAATATTAAGGTTTAAACATAGTCAGTCCCATGTTTTTGAGTAAATCCATGAGAAACTAATATTTATTTGAACTTGTCAATTTTACCAATTGAATTATATTTGATTTTATAAATACACTTAAAATTAGTAATATGTCTTTTAGGTAGAGGTGGGACAAGATCCCAAGTCTGATTTTCAATTAAAGCATTATACTAAGCTAGAATAAAAAACTTCCATCTATCATCCCAAATAGCTTCCTCAAAATATTGAGGTTCACATTCATACATAGTTATTAAGGCATGATAAAAATGTTGACTTCTAGTTAATTTAATAATATTATCAATAGTAGAAGACTAGATTAGGGATTACCCATTTAGGTCTTTTAGATTGAACATAAAACTCAGAGGGTTCCTTAGACTCCAAGTTATCAAATATGGATCAATTTTCTCTATGACATCTATTTCTTCATAAGGAGAAACAAGAGATCCAAGTTCATCCAAATAAAAACATTAAGGAGATTCTATAGAGAGATAATAAAAATGATTTTTTAAGAATTAAAATATTCCTATTCTCAATGATATATCTTTTATAGTCCTATAAATACTTTAGTATTACCTCCAAAGCCTCAAAAAATACAAGAATAGGAAGTACGATCAAGCTTCTTTCTTTTAACTTTAGAAACAAAGACAAAAGTAGGGATGCTAAAGATCCTAAGATGAGATACACTAGGTTTATTTTTAGATAAAATTTATAAAGGGGTATAAATATAAAAATATTTATTAGGGAGTCTATGAGAATATTAACAACAATATTCATGGATTCAACTCATAAGAACTTAGGAACATTTATAGAATGCAATATTATTCTAGTCATTTCTATAATGGTGCATTTTTAAATTTCAATAATACCATTTTGATGAGGGGAATAAGGAGTTGTTAGTTCTTTTGGATGCCATAATTAATGTAAAAAAATGAGAATATTTATTAATATATTCACCATAATTATCATATCTTAATCTTTTAATATAAAAGTTAGAAGCATTTTCAATAAAAGCTTTAAATTTTTTTAAATTTAGATAACACTTAAAATTTATTTTAATGAAATATGACCCTATCATTCTAGTATAATCATATATAAAAGTAACAGCATACAAAAAATCATTAAGAGATACAAATTCAAGAGGTCTTACAACATCACTATGAATTAACTATAAAGGACGAGATGAATTCACATCATGATTATTATAAAAGTGATTAGTATGTTATGTACAACATAAGCATCCTTCACAAGTTTCTTGATGGGAAGAGATATAAGGAAGACCAACAACATGATTATGAGAAGACATATCATGTAAAATTATAAAATTAGCATGTCCTATTTTTTCATGCCATAATTGAGATTCATTATTACTATGCAATGAAAGACAACATATAGAAGTATAGAAAATTAAATCATTATTTCGAATGCATTCAAAAATCAAAGAACTAGATTGATTTCTAATAGAATAGTTATATTTAATGAAATTTATAATAAAATTATCATTTTTAAGTTGATAACAAGACTAAATTTTTTTTATTAAGATTAGGTACATAGAAAACATCAATAGTAACAATATTTAAAAAAATTGCCTTTCCTTGCTTAGTTGCTTCTAAAAATGAATTATCTCATAAATATATATTTTTAGAAATATATTTAGTATTAAATAAAATGTTAGATAATAAATTAATATGGTGTGATTCACCATTATATAAAATATAAGCATTATCATTAGAAGCAAATAAGGTATAATATAAAGTAATAACATTATAATTATATCCTTGATTGATGTTTTGATTATGATTCTTCTGATGTTTTTTATTAGATTTCTTCCCTTTATTTTTATAAGATTTATTTTTAACTCTATATTTAATTTTATAATAATTTTACCTTCTATGACCAAATTTACCACATAAATTACAACTCCCATTAAACTTAGGTTTATGATTCTCATTACCAAATTTATTATTCCCATTTTTGTCATTGCCAGAATTAGGGTTAGATTTCTTGTTTTTATTATTCTCAAAAATAGAGTTGAGAATGATAAGTGCTTGTGTGGAATTATCTTTATAATAAAAATTATACATCACTTTCTCTTATTGAATCAAAATAGTAGACAAAGTAGTGAGGTATGGGATATATTGCTCTGTTTGGTACTTTGAATTAAAAATTAAAATAAAAGTACAATTTTTATCATGAATATTAAGCTGAATAATGAAATATAATAATTGATATTGAATTATATTATAGTTTTATCCATCCAAATAATATTTAATATTATTAATTTTAGAAATAAGGTTAACAACTTTTCATTACCTTTCATAGGTGTTGTAAGTAATTCAAAAATTGACTTAATATTTTTAGAGAGATGAGTGCCCTCATGCATAAATTGAAGGAGTTTCTAAGAATTTTTAGGATAATACTAATTACTAATATGGAGTAATAATTCATCCTTAACACTCAACAAGATAATCAACATGACTTATTATGAAATCTATTGAAACACATTTGAAAGCTTTGGGGTAACATGTCATCCTGATAAGGCTTTTTTAGTCCCTATGACATTGTTCCACAAATTTTTGGCCATAAATTCAACTTTAATGTATATTTTTACATATATTATAGTTTGATCCATTAAAAATTTGATATTTATCTAATACAAATATAGGTTATGTCATTGTTTCCCTTTAATAATGATAGTATAATACTAGATAATGCTTAAAATTGAACCCTTTTTAGTGTGAATTTTAATGTTATTTAATATTAAATCAAATTAAAAGTGTAAACAAGTAATATTTGTTCAAATATATGCTAAATAATGCAACAAATTTTGAAGCAAAATGCATTAATTTTTGTGTCATAAATGTCACACACAGAATAACTATCTAAGTATTATGATTAAAAATAGTTTAAAAACTATAATAGAAGGCCTCAAAATAAAAAATGAATTACACTTATGTGTCTAGAATATACCAAAACCTAGGAAACAATTAGTCATATGACTATACTTGATAAAAAAATTCACTAGGTTAAATGTTGCAAAAGAAAATGACACTAGATAAGGGGTTTTCACTTGAGAAGTCTAGCATGCAAACCAAAAAATGGAATTAAAAATTAATTTAATTTGAAATAAATTTTACCAAGTCAAAAATATATTAAAATAGTTATTTTTAGGGTTTTTGAATATAAAACCACCCTGTCTGTAAGTCCTTAGCAAAAAAATAGTAACAAGCTCGTCCATGCTAAAGATTTAGAATAATAAATGCACACAAACACACACACACACACACACACACACACACACACACACACACACACACACACACACACACACACACACACACACACACACACACACACACACACACACACACACACACATGAACCTTATTTTTTTAAAAAATTTAATAGAAAATATAAATAAATATATAACTTGCATGTAATTTTAAAAGAGTAAGAAAATTAAAGTTTTTAAAATTTTTGGTAAATGGCTATCTCAAAAAGTGAGACTCAAGTGTGGCTTGCATGGAAATATTTGAATTAGAAAATAAATTATTTTTTAAATAATATTTAAAAATTTACAAATGAAACTACATACTTGTAGTTGGTATGGTACTTTAGGTTAAGGAGAGAAGCTCATTTAAAATTGAATAGGACACTAGAGACTTTCAAAATTTGTCAATACTCTTGATTTTTCCTACTAATGATGAAGGAAACTTAACAAATGAATTTTGGTTGAGAAATGAATTTTTTAAAGCTTACCTAAATTTACAATGGTGGCCCACAAATATATATAAAAATTACTAGTGCTTTCGGAAGGATTTAGAGGATTTATAGATGCTTCTATGAGGATTATATACAAGATCTAATCTCTTCCAATAATAACTAGGTTATAAAATGACTAAATATAATTATTTTTAGATTTATTTAGACATATATGCCATGAAAATGCACCATAAGTTGGTTGGAGTCTGATTTAAACACTTTATTTGACTCTTTATTACTTTGATAGAGATCTACAATGTTTTTTAACATAGATTCAATGCATACAAGGTTGAAGCAGGCATCTAAGTTGATCAAAAAAATTATTTTTCCTTCCTCTATGCTGTACCAGGACAAATTAGGATTGAAAATTTAAAAAAATATTTAAAATTAAATGTATATCAGTTGATAATGTTAATTTATAATATATTTCTAAATCAACTACACCCCACATAGGCTCTAATACCATGAAAGATTTCATGTACAATATAAAAAATTTACACAAATAGATCTAGGATGTAAGTGATAAGTAAAGCATAAGAATAATTACAATTCAATGAAAAAATAACACATAGGTAACATGGGAAAATATCCAAGAGGTAAAAAAACCCATAAATGATGATATTAATATATCTAAGAAATAATTAACCCTAATACCCAACCTTACTCTTCTCCCTTCCTCTCCATTAATCTTCTTCACAAAACCTTAAAAAAGATATTTACCACACATAAATATCTTCTTCATAAGGATTTAATGTTTTCAATGAGTGTGTTCAATATGAATTATAGTAAGGGTAAACCCTATTTATAATGGGGATGAAGGGAGGTGACTGTTGTAAGCAATGGGTCCATCCTTCCCTGATAATTATTTTTAAATAACTGGTAAGTAATAAATAACTTATGTTTTATTATTTATTTACATGAGTATTTTTAACATGTGTTTAATAAATAATAAATCATTTATTATTTAATTACTTAAATTTACTAATAATATAAAATAACCCACTTAGCCATTAAATGATCTAACAATATGATCATATCCTGGGATAAGTGCATTTCTTCTTCATTATATCAACTTAGTAGTGTCATCACCACCTCATCTAGTCACTTAAATGTTGGTATCTTGATCAATTATTTAACATACAACCCTCATAGCTAATTTTTTCATGGCTAGGGCTCCTATCTACACAACAATGATGGGATCAAGGTCAAACAAGGCTATATTTTTTGTTTTTAAAAAATCAATGGGGTTAAGATCATGGTACATTGTTTTATCTTAATTATAACCCTATTCCCATTTATTCATTATGTGTCATTTAATGGTATTATTAGCTATGATCGATTCATATTTTCTATGATGTGCTAGAAACTTAGATGATTTTATGCTTAGGTAAAACTTAAAGCTCATATTGAAAAATGATAATGTTATATAATGGTTTTGATATGTATTTTTCTATGTATGCCCTTCATTAATAAAAAATTGCTTCACTCTAGATGTTTTACATTTTAAATTGAATTAATTTGAGTTAATTTTAGTTATTATGATATTGATTTAAATTCCATCGATTTTTGGGATGTGACCTTTGTGATTGATTGAGTAGATTAGTTAGTTTATCTTAAGGCCTTGTTTGATGTGATGCACCAACTTTTGTAGACATTTAGTTTTGGACACTTTCATGTCTAAACTAGGATTTAGTTCAATTTATAGAAAATGACACATATAACCCTAAAAATCACTTGAATTACCCAAAGTCATCTATTCAAGGCATTTAATTGCCTAAAAACATGATGAGGCTAGCTTATTCAATGTATTACCCTATATGCATCACTAAACTATTTCAATTCTAACCCTAATCAAATTATAACCTATTCATTTGAAACTTTTTTCATATCAAGATATTAATTAAAAAAATTTAAAATAATTACCAAAAGCCAAAAATCACTAAACAAGAATAATTACATTAGAATCCCTAATTAACTTGGTAAAACAAAAAATACAAATAGAATTAGTGAATTTAATTTACCAAAAAAGGATTTTTTAGCCAAATATAAAGTCAAAAGGTTAAATGAGATAATAAAGTTATTTATTATCTCATAAATATTCAAAAATATGAATCACACCTCAAAAATATCTAAAGTGAGTTGTTATGCCTCTTAAATATCTGAAACTAAGGTGTCAATATTTCATGAGTACCTTGACCTAACCCAAAGTTATATTGACTCAACCTAATTTAATTTAGACTCAATCCAAGTTAGAATTTAGCCTAACCACCCTAGGGTTAGAGTTATAAATATAAGTTCCCACACCATGTACCAATAGAATTTTATGTGTAAGGTTATTTTTATATAATATTATCTTAAAGCCTTTGAGAGTAGTGTTATAATTCCCAATTTATGCCAAGCTTCACATCAAGCCATAAGTGACTATTAGAGAGATGCTACCACCATGGAAGATCATTGCTATAATACTCAAATTTTCATAGGATAAGCACAAACATCCTTATGCCAATAAGTAAGAATCAAATTTGATAAAGGAGGGAGGAAATTTGTATTATCTTTATCTCTATTTTATGATCTTTCTTATCATGTTATGCTCTCCCTAGTTTTTGGGCAAGAGTGTTTAGTCCTAGTGTACTATTATGTTTGATGTTTTATAATGTAGACTAATAAGGGAATAATCTACATATTATTTACTCTTTGAAAACCTAAGGTACATAATAGGATTCTCTATGGGACCATTCATCCCATATGGCCAAAGAGAATGATATTATAACCTTAGTTTTACTAATAAATGCATTTATTTATTCAAGTTTAGAGTTTTAGCCTCAAAATATATGTGATTCTATTTTTTGAGTAAATGATGGATTAGCCCTATGTAATGACATCTTTGTCATTTCCATGTTCATTTTTTATCTTTAATTTTATATGAATGAAAGATTTATAATGGTGAATTTGACTTGTTAAATGAAGGCTTCACAGAATTGGTGGCTTCGCTCTTGTGGATGGGGGCTTCATAAGGTGAAATTACTCTCTATTTTAGTATTTTACTACTTATTTCAATGGCTTCACTTGACCTAATTAGTGGATTCACCCTTATAAATGATGACTTCACCAAATTCACTCTCTATCTATATTTGTATAAAATTAGTGGCTTTACCCTGCTAAATGGTAGCTTCACTCTATGTTTTTCCAAAACCCAAGAGCTCAAAATGGATTGTTTGTTTATTTGCTTTTTTTTTGGCTTCCAATAAAGCAAACCCCTAAAATTTTTTAGGGCCTAAGGTTTAAATAGAGAATATTAAGCATAGTTAAAAAGTCTCATTCATTTTTTTTGGTTCTTAAAATCCATGTAACCATACTTGTATTTTATCTTTTGAAGTTTTTACAAGTGAAAAAAAGGGCAAGGGGCCAAAATTTCAAACACACTTTGATTTAGTGATATTAAAAGGAACACACATTTTAGTTAGAGATCTTAAGTGATTTTTCACTTTATGTTTATTTTTAAATATTATCTAAATTTCAAAGTTCGTTAGGATAGTTTCTTTGCTTATGGAAAATTAGAAACTATTGCATGTATGCTCTCCTATATCCCCTTTAAGGAACTTAGGTGACCAAAATTGCTTAGTTTATTACCATTGTTTGATTTTTTTTTTCAAAAATAATGTCATGTATGCTCTCCCCAAGCTTTGAGTGACTTGGGTGACCTAGAAACAACCTCTAAAGTCTTTCAAATTTATTTTCTTGCATTTGGCTTGTGGGTGGGAGCTCAATTTTCCCTCAAAAGTTATTTAAGGGTTCATTAACTTGGGGTTTCATCTCCCAAAATCTTATCAACCAAAATCCATGGTGGGGTATATAAATTAGGTAAATAATTTGATGGGATAGTGGTGAGTGGTTATCCTAACCATCCCAATGAGTACCCAAGCCATGTGGTAGACAGACATTGGAATTCAATAAGTAGTACATGGATGAGTATTTTATGTAGAGGACTATACCATTGCATAAAAATCTAGGTCGTTTGGACTCAATTAATGTAATTTCACCCTTGTGTTAGTCACACTAGGGACCATTTAGTGCATTTGAGATTTATAGATTTTAGTCAAAACCCCACTTATCATGAAATTTATTTCCAAATTTTGAGATCTCCTCACTCTAATTTCATGCCACATATAAAATCATGAGAGATAAAGCAGGGGATTAAAAAATATACCTACACTTTTACTTTAATTTTTGAATTAACACTTAATTCCTTACAAGCATTGGTATATCGGTGGAAACTTTAGGAGAATCTATGCATACCCATGTTAGTTTTTAGATATAAGATGAGATATTAATGATACTATAGACACTATAATTATGAACCATAAGTCTTTTATGACATGTGCATTATGGCTAAGTATGATATGTTTAAACCTTGAAATAGGTTAAGTCTGAAATATGGTAGAATCCTCCAAAACCTATAATTTTCATTATAGCTCCTAGAGGTCTAAAACCACTCTCAAACATCCTAAATGTATATACATAATATATAAATTAAAGTATAAGGAAGTATATGTCTATATGTAAATGTCAACTTATACTTAAGTGTTTATTTTATGTATATACAACCTGATTCACATATGGTAATTACTTTTACTAATTACCATCATAATTATCTTAATTATCCATAATCTTAAAGTATCTAAAAAAATTCATTATAAATAAGTAAATTAATATATTTATAAACTTACACATAATGAAAACCCATGGAAAAAACTTATATTCTTCCTACCCAATTTTCCCATAGTTAAAAAAACCTAGAATGACTTTTCTCAAAGTAGGTTGGGTACCTCATGATAAACATCAATTAGGTACGATCATCATCGATTATATATAACACCATTTTTATTATTATAAGGGATATGATTTTAAATATAGAAATGTTGATGAAATTTCCACAAATTTTATTTGTGTTAATCAATATTGTGTGGAAGCCCAACATTGAAATCAAAGATCCTATTTACCCCTCATAAAGCTAGGAATTCAAAATATCCATTTCAATCCCATTGAAAGATAGTAGTGTAGTCTAGATTATTTTATTGTATTATCTTAATTTAGGTTCATTTTATTTTTTTATTTATATATATCCACACTTAGAAAGATCTAAGTTATCCTATGTATATCTAAAAAACATCCTTTAAGCTTTCATCCTCATATCCTAGAAGAATCAATATTAAGTCACAAGTTGGTTTTACAATCCCATCTTTAGCATCTCATAAGTATATAAGATAAGTTTTATCTATGTTTTAGCATCATAGGTCTACTTAATTTGTTTAAACATTATCATTTTATGGTCATTTACATTATCTCTCTTTATATAATTGGCCTAACCTCTATGAATCATTTTTATAGTTTGTAGCCTTGGTGTCATGACAATTATATAAGATCAATCACAATCCTATAGAATCGATCATGATCTTCCATAATTGGCCATGATTTTAAACCATTGATTAAGATACTTGTTAATACCCTTCTCTTTAAATATGAATCAATTATAGTAATATATTAAATAAGCAAATCAAATATATGATCTAGTCATATTATTTTCTTTTTGAAGCATGATCTCCTATCTTTGAATAGACATATTTTATCTTTTAAATCCATATATTTTAACAACATTTTATAAATTTATTTTATCATTATTATCTTTGTCTACTTATTTGATAAAATAGTTGTTTGAAATACTTACAAGGAATTGTATCACTTTCTAGGACTAGTCTCGTACCCAACAGTCCACTCATTTATCATATTAATATATTGATTTAAATTTTTTTAGACTATTAGAGTTTTATTCCTAATTTAGTTAAGGGTCTATAATAATAAATTATTAAATAATATTTTAATAATTACATAACTAATTTTTATAATTTACTATGCCTTTTAAAACTTTCTAAAAATAACAATAAATAAAGAGAAATACAACCTAGCTTAAAACTAGCTATGTAGGATTGGGATAGTATCATGAACCTAGATATAGATTTTTTTTTATGAAAGGAGAGGAGCACCAAAAACATGACACTTTAGGTTCTGGTGTTATATTCCAGGTCCTACCGTTGTTGTCCAAATAAGTCACAAAGATCTAAGTTTTTTGGTTTTTGTTCACTGTCCTTGTGTGAGCCTGCCTATGAAATTTTAATTCTTGAATGTCAATGAATATCCTTGTAGAGTTGATTTAACCTCAAAACTATAGACCATTATTATTGATAAAATTTAATAAAGAGGTGGAGTTAGTGTGTGTAAGATGCACTGAACATGTATCCACACCCCTTATGTGGGCACGTAGCCTACATATCAATACTCCAAAGAGGGATCAAGCCATATTTAATTCTCCCACTTGATGTGCTTTGTGAAATAGTTTTATGTAGATGCAAAATGATAAACTAGGTGTGTTTGAGGTGGTTAGGGACTATTGTGAGGGTTTGAATATGCTTGTAGTTATATTAGATGGCTATATGTAGAGAATAGGAAAATTTGCCTTAATGGTCTTGCTTGTATTTTTGCTTGATTTTTTAATATTAACCAACCCCCTTCTCAATGAAATTTGAATGGGATTTTATATAGATCTATTGGTCATGGATTAAATATATTTGCATTAGGCTAACATAATGAAGAAGAGGAATCGAGAGAAAATAGTCATTTAGGTTTGAAATGAGACACCCTAGGGTCTAGTGCTACAGTTTAACACCAAAAATCCTATCCTACAGGTTCAAGAACTAAGGGGATGGAATAATCATGGGAAATGGGGCCTAACTGAGCTAGAATCAGGTCTCAAAAGTCTAAATATGACTAGGAATTAGTAAAAATGTGCCTAGAAGGGTCAAGAGAACATGCAAGAGGGACTTATGGCTTAAGTGTCAAAAACCACACTAAAGCTACTAATTTTGACATTTTATATGACTACATTCACCCCCCCTTATTTTAGTGATGAAAAAAATCAAAATACTCAGATAAATGAAAAATAGAAAGCATACCTAAACTTACATGCAAAGGTGAAGCCCATGAACCTATGTGATGTTAGGTGTGCATAGAGAGAGCATGCTATGAAGTATAAATATACAAAAGAAAATAAGGATTAGAATATTTCTTATTAGATATATTATATCTAAAATAGTAATGTATAAAGCTAGGTAAGAGATAGAAGAAGAGAAAGGAATGAATACACCTCACTAGGTACAAGAACCAATACAAAACCTATTTTGATGTTGAGTGATGTTGGATGATGTTGAGTAATTTTGGGTATGTGATGTACCAAGAGTAATATCATAAATAGAGCTAAGTTTTCAATTACCTAAGAGTGGCTCAAGAATATAAAGGCTGGCCCTTTGTCTCCATCATCACCCATTGAGTGAAGCTATGTAATCATGTGTGTGTTAATTTATGTTTGGATTGTGTCCAATCCCTTTGAGTAAGTGGCTGAAGAATACAAAGGCTAGTCCTTTGTCTCTATTATTTCCCACTAAATGAAGCTATGTGATCATTAATGTGTTAATTGATGTTTAGATTATGTGTCCAATCCCTTTGAGTAGGTGGATCAAGAATACAAAGTCTAGATAGTCATTTGGATCCATCATTACCTCATGAAGTGAAGCTATAAATTTATACTGGTATGAATGTGTATCATATGAGATGGCTCATAAAGCCCATGAATGCTATATAATATGACAATGTGGTGTGGATAATTGAATGTTTACTAGAAACTAGGCTAATCTTGGCCAACTCTAGAAGGAGGAGATTAAGCTTATATAAAAGCCACTCTGAAATCGGAAACTAGGCTTATATGAAAGCCACTCAAGAATGTGGAGGTTAGGCCTATATGAAATCTACTCTGAAATGATGCCAACCACCTATGGATAGATTAAGGCATGAAACTATTAAGAATGCTTAGGTAATATACTCAACTTGAAAATAAAAGAAGTCAAATGTGCTACTCACATTGCCCCCAATCACTAGTTTCTATAACATGGATTCTAATCTAGAAGTTATACCAACTAACCAATCTAAAATTAGATGTGAGAGCCATCATGCCACACATGATGCCCCCTATATCTAGATTATTTGAGAAAAACTATACTAAAACTATTAAATTTAGACAAATCTATATCTGACAAAACCATATCTAAGCTGACCTTTCTACCTATTTTTAGAAAATCTAGGTTTTTTTGTTTGGATAGGAGCACTAAAAATAGGACACCTTGCTATCTAGCAGTGTTATCCATGTTTGATGTTGTTTTCATTTTCTAGAACTGATGATTGTTCTATAATCATCACTATTTTTTTGGTTTATTTTTCCTGGTATGACCTTTGATTGCTATTTTGAATGTTTTAAAAACTAATTTTTTGACTAGTAGGAGCTCTGATCTCTATGAAAAAACACCTATTTGTTTCCCCCTCTTTTGAGGGTAGGAATGAAGACCCCATAATGATTTCCCTCAGAAGAAAGAGCCCTACAAGTGTGTTATGCTATGAAATAAATGATATAGCAATGATAACTTAAAATATGTCTCAAGATATATCATATTTTGTATTGGAGATTGTTAGATCAATAAGGGTATGCCTAGATAGATATAATAATGTAATAGAATGTGTCGTATACTGAATTAAAACTATAAATGCTATTTGTTAGTTGTTATTTATCAAGGAGGGATGGATCATGATGTCCATCATGGCATACAAAAAATCAAGATAATTCATGATGTAGATCATGGCATTGAAAATATTTGAGAAGAAATCAAGTAACAAGCATACAAGATAAGAAGCATACAATAGTGGCCAACGGGCCAAAAAAAAGGGGGCATGGGCACATGTCATTCAAAATGGAAATAAATAATATAAGACATTTTTAAATGCCACATATACACACAATTAGAAACAAGGAAAGTTGACATGAGGGTTAAAATCACATAGAAGAGTACAAGCAAAGGACATTGGTATATGCTAAGAAATACACAAGTTCTATATTCTAGTGAGTTTTGATAGAGTAATCCATGTAGGTTAGTAAGTAATGTAAATCATCATGATAATTAGAGTGTGTGGTGTAGTAATGGCATAACCTAAATGGTGTAGTCATGTATAAGATGCCCCCAAGGGTAGATATATCGATGTATGTCTTGAATGTAGAAGTAGGATGCCCCCTTAATGCGTAGAGTGAAGCAATCATGGATCTAAATGTCACTGTACACACTCAAAGAAGATCAAGTGAAGCATGGTAATGTAGATAAATTGAAAAATAATAGTATAAAATAACAAATTTAAGTCTATCATGGTAGTAGAAATGTAAATCATGGATAATGCATACAATTGAAATGTTTTTCTATTTTTTAATTATTTGCATGTTTTTGGATTATATAATATTTGGTTTTTTTTGGATTTTTGAGAATATTTGAAAGTTTTTGGTATTTTTAAAATATTTCAATGTTTTTGGTATTTTTAAATTAGCTATGTACAATTAATTATTATGAGACTATGTATAATAAATAATGAGAAACTATGTACAAGTAAGCAAAAAGAAAATATGTACAAGTAATTGAAAATAATCTATGTACAAGTAAGCTGAGAGAAATGATACTAACCAATGAGTCTCAAAATAGATCCCATATCATGGTGTCCTATATCAAATAAAGGAATTGTTTGTGATTGTGAAGCATGAGGGAATGACTATGAATATGACTCAATATTTGGATTCATTGTTGGTATATTGGAAATCATAATAACATGTATTATTTCACTCATCATTATCACCTTGATTTTAAACCAATGGAATGCTAGTGTTGAATTTTTTTGTATTTTTATCTTTTCTTTTGATAAATTATGTCTATGAAAGATTCACCTTAGGATGTTCAATAAATCCCAAACCTTGGTGACAAACATTATCAACTACTAGAATATGAGTAGTAATTCCTTGAGCATGCTTGTCCAACCATTGACCTTGATAATAAAACTATGTTATATATATTTGACCAAATGCATAATAATTTTAAGGTTGAGCCTCATTTTGGAGAGGTATATTTTTATCTTTTTTATGTTTTACCTATGCTTGTGATATTGCTTTTTGCTTTGATTTTGATTTTTAATCCTTTCATTGTTTTGAGTTATCATTTGGTAACCACTTTTGTACTATTTCTAAATTTGACCCTTTTTTAATGTGTTCATATGTCATTATGGATTGCTTGACTGATTCACCTTGTATGGGGACCTCATTAGCAATTATCTATTATATATGTTTTTTCAATGCCAAACATGAATTTATGTGATGCCCATGCATTCTATGATATCCATAATAATATCTAGATATTCTCATTGGATATAAAGGAGGTAATCTAATCAAGTTGGATTTAATTATTTCCCTTAGAACCTCACTTGAAATATTATTTGATCTTTGAATGCTTTTTGAATCATTAATTATAGAGTTACTCTGTTGTGATTTCTTGTTTTGATATGTAATATTTCTTGCAACCAATTGACTCAGTGAAGGTTCATATACATGATTGATACTAGGGTGCCTTTGAGGATTTTGTATTATAATATAATTTTCTAATGCTGTGTTCTTTTCATGTAATAGTTGTTCCACATTTGTAAATATAAAATTAACTTGCTCATACTGGTGATTTGATCCTTTAGTCTCACAAGTGAAAACCCTAGTTGCTTCCAACTGAACATGTAAGCATATATGTTGAAGAGGTTTTGAATAAGTTATAGGCTGAATGTATGCATTAGGAAAAATAGTATAGGCTTCCTCACATTTTGGAGGGGTGATATCATGGACTTGGTTAGAGGGAAAGTAGCTATCACTCTCTTAAGGGAGAGGAGGAGAAGGGAATTTTTTCCTATGCATAAGATATGACATTGAAACTTGACAGGTGGTTGTTAGCATATGAAATGGATCCTATAAGTATGTAAGGATTTTATTCTCAATTTAATTGCACATAATAGGGAGATAGTATGTTAAATTATTAATGAAACCTTGTATTAATAAAAGGTAAACATTGCTTTGAAGGAAAGGGATCTAAACATGTTTAGTAGTAAATTTATTAATATCATCTCATATTATGAAAAGTAAGTATGAAAGGGAAATATTGAAGCTTTATATTAAAATATATTAAAATTAATCATTCATATACATGATAGGACCAAATATAGACTCATTATTTGTAAGAAATGTTTTGAAAAAAGTGAGGTCCATTTTTTTGATTTTATGTGAAATTTGATTTAGATGTAAGGTGATACCTCAAGTAAGGAAAGGGATCTAGTATATGTAACTAGGGTTTTTAAAAATGATATTTTAAAAATTACCAAGGAAATTTTAAAATTTAATGTGAATTTATGATTTAAATATGCAAGTAAAAAACTAGAAAATTATTGAAAAATTATTGATTTAAAGAGACCTAGTATATGCAACTAGGGTTTGGAAGAAAATATATATTTTAAATTACTATAAAATTTTAAAAATTAAATGTTAATTTTTTATTAAAAATATGCAATAAAAACTATAAAATTATTAGAAAAATCATCAAGAAAGTTACCCTAGGGTTTTTATGCACAAATGAAGTAAGTCAAGTTCACCACATGATTTTATTTTTTTTGGAATATTGGAGTTTTATTCTTAATTTAGTTAAGGTTATAGAATAATAATTAAATAATATTAAAATAATTACATTACTAATTTCTATAATTTAATATACCTTTTAAACGTTTCTAAAAATAACAATAAAGAAGAAGAAATGCAACTTAGCTTAAAACTAGATTGAGATGGTTGAGATAGAGGCTAAAACTGGCTATGAAAGACTAGTATAATGTCATGAACATAGATCTAAATTTCATTTAGTGAAAGGATAGGAGAACTAAAAATAGGACACTTCAAGGTTTGACACTATATTCTAGGTCTTACCAATATTGTCCAAACTGGTCATGGAGATATGAGTTTTCAGGGTTTTGTCTTTTGTCCCTATGTGATCACACCTATAAAATTTCAAGTATTGAATGTCTATGTAACTCCTTATAGATCTGATTTAACCTAAAAACCCTAGATCTTCATTATGCTTGATAAAAATTGAGAAAGAGGGGTGGGGGTTAGTGTGTGTAAGATGCATTGAATGTGTATCCACGCCCCTTGTGCAAGCACGATTCCTAAATACCAATAATACAAAGAGGTATTGAGCCATATGTAGTTCTCCCACTTGATGTTTTTTGTGAAATAGTGTTATGTGGATGAAAAATTACTAAACTAGGTGTATAGGGATTGGGTGAGGGTTTGAATATGCTAGTAGCTATATTGGATGGTTATATTTAGAGAATAGGGAAAATTTACTTAATGGGCTTATTTGTATTCTTGTTTGCTTTTGTAATATTTACCAAACCCATTATAAATGAACTTTGAATGGGTTTTTATAGAGAGATATTGGTCATGGGTTAAATGCATTCATGCTAGGCTAATATAATGAAGAAGAGGAATCAAGATAAATCAGCCATTTAGGCTCAAAATGTGATTGGACATGAGAAATAGAAATGGGACACCCTATGGTCCATTGATATATTCCAACCATAGTGCTCCTATCCTACAGGTTCAGGACTTAGGGGGATGGTTAAGCATGGGAAATGGGGTTTGGATGAGCTAGAATCAGGGCTCGAAAGTCTATGGATGACTAGGAATTAGTAAAAAGGTTTCTAGAAGGGTCAAGAGAGCATGCAAGAGGGACTTATGGGTTGGGTGTCACAAGCCACACTCAATTTACCAATTTTGACATTTTATATGACTACATATATCTTTTGTTCAAGTTGTCTATTTTTTGTACATAATCCTTCTAAGATAAGAATGAGTTCTCACATCATTGGATATGGTAGTCATTTCAATCATAGGTAGTTTTGTAAAACCATGTATCTTATTTCAAGTTTTTGAGTAGTTTAATTTATATATAAAATGAACACAAATAATTTTAAAAAATTTAGCACACTCAGTGGGACATTTTAAAGGGCCTCACTATTCTTGATTTTTTGTTATCTTGTTAATTTGTTTCATTTAGTGAAATTTCTTTTTCATTAGAGAACATTAAAAATCAAAAAGGCAAAATCTTTATATTATATTCTTTAAAAAAAAGAAAATGTCTTCTTTTAGTTTCCCTATTTTAGAGAAAATCTAGTTTAAGTAATTGGGTTAAATTATCATTTAGTCATACTCTTTTCACACACAAACTTAACCACAATCATAAAAATTACAATCAAAATAACTCTCACATAGGTAGTCCCACTTGGATTTCATCACCAAGGGGAAAGCTGACTCAGTGTTTTAGCCAAATATAAATAATTAGATGGTGGTATATAGGCTAAATGCCTGACACCCTTATTATTATGGGTTCATTGAAGTGAGGTGGTAGACCCCAATACCAATCCATGTATTTCCACAAACATAAAAGCATGTCTCACTATGCCTTTGTGTATATTGAGGTTCCCAACCTTAAACTAAACCTGAAACCAAACTTAGAATACCATTTCTTAGGACCCTTATTAAACTACCCCCCCCTTCACATTTTGAATTTTATTTCTTAAAAAGTAAAAACACTTAAGTTTAATCAAATAGAGTGTGTGTTTTTTGTCACTAAAAGTGAGATGATAAAATAATAATTATGTTTTATTCTATCTTTATTTCTTTAGCGCTACATGGTTTTGATGTGATAATAGTCTCTCAAATAAATAGATTCACCCCACTCATCTTCTTATTCAATGGAATTTTCATCAATCCCCATACATCTCCCAAATCCATTAGGGATAATCCTCCATAGTTATATCTTCAATGAGATCTTGGGTCTTATAATGTTTTAGATAGCAACCAAATAACATTTAACCATTATCTTAAATCATGAAAATAAATATCCCTATTTATCCCCTTCCTAAATTTGATCTATTTAGACATATCCCACTTCTATACACATACTATTTTCAAACTTTATCAATTACTAATTCTTTTTCTCTTATAGGAACCCATATAATCTTAATATCTTTAAGTGCATGCCTTAATGGGTACATCAGGAAAGGGGTGGGTAAACCATTAGTGCTTCACAAGATTGTTACCCCTATAATACCACTTGATATCGACATAACCATATCCTAATAATACTTCCCTAATATTTTCTTCCTCTTTTGCACCCTCCTCTAGTCATTTTTTTCCATCATTAGCCCTTTTGTAAGCCTAAAACCCTTTCCAATGGTTTAAGTTAGACTATCATCCCCATCAACCCTGTAATCTAATTGATAAAACTTATTTTGGGTCTACCAAGACCTAATTTTTTTTTACAATAATGATATAGAGTTTATAGGTTGACCCTATTAGTTAAACTTTTAGAAAGGTTTAGGGTTAGATTAAACTATATATATATATATATATATATATATATTAATTTCATCATTTATTTAGGAAGTGAGTAAGAAAAAGAATATTATAGAATTCATCTACTTATCCACCATTATACTTGATGAGAATAGCTTAGGGTTTCAATTCTTTCTTTAGACATAAATATTATCTTGTGGACAAGTCTTTTACATGCATAAATAGGTTATGTAGCCTAGAGATGACTAATCTTTACTATCCTTACATAACCACAATAACCTCTTGTGAATCACCTTGGCCAAGGGAGAGATTGAGGCTCAATGGGTTCATCTTCAAAGGTAAGTATTTCTAAATTTATTTCTCCTTTGTAAGAGTAGATAGATTTTCATTTGTACTTATCTCCCATGCATTATTATTTCCTATACATTGATGTGAGTATAGATATTCTATGCATGTTTAATTTTTATGTTTATTACCCCCATTTTTTATACAAGATTTGGTGAGCACTAGATTATATTTTACTTTACTTGCATATACATTTGTGAATATGAAAACATAAGACCTAACTAAGGTTATTGCATAGTTTTGCTTGACTAGAGTCTTTGGAACCCTCCCTAGTGATTTTATTGTGGTAAAATATCCCTTGATTAGGTCTAGTATATCCATCTTGGTCATGACCCTAAATATATAATGTATCAAAAATTAAAAGTGTAAGTAGGATTTATCTTCTCTAATCTATTATTGATTAATATGTTAGTTGCATTTCCCTTTACATACATTCTAGTAAACCAAATGTGAATCAAACCCTTGTAGGTTTTATTTCATGCCATCATTTTTGTCATCATATTATATTTATCTATATTTGTAGTACTGTATCAAACCAGTCAATATAATTCTAACATTATGTGTATTGGTTTAACACATAGTCACTCCAAAACAACTTTGTTTTGTCTATGCATGTCCTCTCCAAATACAAGTTACTAGATCAAAGATTTTGGCACAATATTATTATTCAATTCTAGATTTGAATACATAGTCAAACCATTAAAATCTATTTGTAATTATATTGTGTCAACATATAGGTCTACAAACATAGTTGAACTAGTTGACTATGTTTGACATTTCTTCTTCAAAATACATGGTTTTACAAACATGGTCGAACTAGTCCACTCAGTTATCATAATTTTGAAACAATATTTGAACATAACAACATAAAAAATTTCAATATAAAAAATCTTCAATCCCATAAAGTTTCCTTCCTTTCTCTCTCTATCATTTTAGTTTTTATTTCAATACTATTTTTCACAAGTTTATAATCTATAAAACTGTATCCCTACAACAAACTAGGTCGATCTATTTGAAATAGTTCTATAGTTTGTCTTCCATCTAGAAGACATAGTTTACTTTTTCTAATGTGTTTTTATATATCTTACTTGTATAGAAAAATATCGACACAATAAACTCTATTATGTATTTTTTACATATAGTTTCATCTAAATCAACTCTATACTATTCTCAATCAAGGAATTAACCTCTATTTAATAGTAATTAATTCACCTTTCCTTTCTATCTATTTTCATGCTTAGAGTAACTCACATATATTAAATATGGTTTCTCATATTATTGTTTTAGTTAAACTATTTTTATCTCTTAAATACATGACCAAATCACTTTACATTCAAAAAACATTAAACATTTGTCTTCCCATAGCCTACCTACTTGGATTTCATCACCAAGAGGAGAGACAACTTGGTTTTATAGCCAAGTATAAATATGTGGTTGATGGTATATATTTGTAAAGAACCTGACACATTTATCAATATGAGATTCTGAAGTGAGGGGGTAGTCCCCAATACCATTGATAATATATATCCCTTTAAGCCCAAACATCCTAAAACCAACTTTAGTTTGATTTTTATTTCCTCATTATAGCTAAATTCCCAATCACATTAAAATTAAAATTTATTATAAATTTTTTAACACTTAGGATTATCAACTAGTTAGCATTTACTTTTTAGTTATTGTTTGCTCTTTGATCATTGTATGTTGTATTGCAAAACTTGCATTAGCCAACGTTGGTTCAAGGTTTGTGTTGTGTATTTCAATTGGATCATCCATATTGATTTAATTTCTTGTGTGCTTAATTTAATTTTGATTCAAAATTATCTTGCAAAATTTTCCTCTCTTTTAGAACACTATTGTTTTATTTGATACAGTCTCTTACAAATTATTTAGCCTTCCTACTTGTAGTACCTAGTCAACCTATCCAACTATGCATTCTTATCTTCATTTTTAGTCCCCTATTTATTAGTACACTATTAACCTATCTAAATGTGTCTTATTATTTTCCTATATAGTTCCTTATTCATTAGTACACAATCAACCTAATTATGTATCCTTATCTCCCTATTTTGTTCCCAAGTTTATAAAACATAATCAACTTATTCAAATCTTTATCCTAATTTCTGAGTTTATATTTTCATCCCTCCTTTATCCTCCTTTTATCATCATGAAATAATTTTTTTAGGATAACACATAGTTGAATCCAATAAACACAATGATCTTTACCAATCCCAATAAGTTTCCCTAAAAAGAGCCTATGACTTCCACTTTAGATGAAAATAATGTGCATATGGTCACTCACACTATCAGTTATGGGACTCTTATCCATTCATCATAAGTTAATAATTCTCTTTTATCCTTAGAATATCATCCAAATTGGAGTACACACCTAAAATACTTTTCTTCATTAATGAGTTTCCTCAACATAGAGGAAAAGATCCTTCAACTATTTACAATCTCATGATAAGTGTTCAGATTGAAGAACCCCATTCACCCTCCCCCACATTATCTCATGGATTTATGGGTAATATCTTCTTTGATTTTTAACCTCTCCCTTATATTTTGACTCCTTCCCACATTATGAACTCTTATTCTTTGTTCTCTTCAACCTCCATGCCAAGTATCTCCACTAACATGGCAGGATCAACATCTAGTGGGCCTTTTCTAAGGTCAATCCTCCTCAAAAAATAAACTAGTACATCATTTACCACTAATGCCAATCATGATACTAGTTATTCTTTTACTTATAATGCTAATCCTTCTACTAGTGCATCTTTTTCAGCACATGCTAATCATACTACTAGTGCTTCCTTTTCTACCAATGCTTCTCAAGTCACTAGTGCCACACTTGACACTACTAATAGTAAAACCCAAGCCACTAATAACAATACTAATACTTCACATGTAGTGTAAAAATAGTCAAAATACCACTAAAACCCATAAAATTTTATTAAAATCTCTCCATCAAATGAATTATTTTCAAACTAATAATGCTAATAAAATTATTCAAATGCAAAATCATCTTATTCACCTTTAAAATAAACTTCAATAGGTTCTATTGGGAGTTCAAAATCAAAATTTTCCCCACCCCCCTTAGGTATTTTCATTTAAACCACATTACTCAACCACCCCTTGGTAACAAAATGACCAAACATCTTCAAAATGAACCTCTTATAACTCAAATAACTAATATCGACATAGGAGGTATCATACCTAAAATTAGTTATAACAAATCAATTGATCTTACCTTGCATTTAAAAACATTTGGTAATCTCTACAAATATTGGGTCACATAAATATTTATGTTTCTACCAAGATAATAGTAAAAAAACTCTCTAAAGACACATTATATTGGTATAATCAACTCAAAACCAATTCTATCACTAGTTTAGAATATCTAATTAACTCCCTAGTACAAGAGTTTCAAACTAGTGATCTCCCTTAGAATATCTTGGCTCACTTTATTAATTGTAAGAAACTTGAATATAAAATAGTTCAAGCTTTCATCAAATGGTGAAATATCTTGTCTAAAACGTGTGAACATAAGATGGTGGATGATAAGATTTTTCATCTATTCACTAATGCTCTTTATCCCAAGTTGTAATATCAAGCTAAGACTCTCTCTCTCTCTCTCTCTCTCTCTCTCCAATAACTTTTGAATAATCCCTCAACCAAGCTAAATCACAATATTTTCTCATGTTCCTGGTTAAACCATCCCAACCTCAAATCGGCACTTGCATGCTTATAAAAATAAAAATCATCATGATACCAATGATTATGTCACCAATTCTTATGTTACCATTCAAAATATTCAATTCATCACTCCCAACAATGTTGTGGAGCATGTTCCTATTCCAAACAACACCTATAATCCTCAATTTTACCAAACAAATAATTTTAACATTCATAAGTTATTATATTTAAAAAATATTCACAAGAATCTACCAAGGCCTCTACCATGAGAGCTTGAACCCACTCATCTTATGAAATCATGGTATGATCCAAACAAATTCTATTGGTTTCATACAATTTGGGGCCACTCTCAAGAGACTTGTAGACAATTACATAATTTGTCTATGGATTTTATTCTTGTCCCAAACTTTGATCATGATTCAATAATTTGTAAATGCCAATAATAATATGACATAACCTTTCATAAAACAAAAAATAAAAATCAAGCCTTAAACCAGGCTAATGCTCATCTTTCCATATATAAAGATCCTCTTCCTAATCACCAAGAGAAAAATGACAAGCCTACTCCTTCCATAAATAATTTTGAAATTATTATAGACCAAACTCCCAAAAAGAATGTGGTAAATATGACTAATTTGTGAAGGGTAGTTTCTTTCATTGATTCTAATACAACACACACACCAAACCTCCCAAACCTTTCATGCTATCAAAGATTCTTCCCCATCCCATCTAATAGAAGTTGGGCTAGAGAACCTTATCTCTTTCCAAGAACCACTTCCAACACCTCAATTGGATAATAAATCTCATAATATTTCTACAAATATCCTAATGTCTACACCCATTGACAACACTTTTCAACATTCTAATAACATTTATTCAAATCAGTTAGAAGAAATACCTAAATCAACTATCCTATCATCTGAAGACAATCAACAAATTTATCCTCAAAATAAATTAACCATATTTTATAAACACTAGTTTTAATGTACTTATAACCCTTCTTCCTAGGAGCTACTAAAACATTATGTAACTCTATCTAAAGGTCCCCCCATGGGTTATGATGAATGGGATCCTATCATGTAACTTAATAATCTCCCATCTCAAATACCCTTTCTTGAACTCATGATAACTTCCCCTCATCATGAAAACTACTTGATGAAACTATTATTTAAAATGAAAATCCTTCATCATCCCATAACAGGACACGAAGCTACGTTATCTGGGTCTAAAGATAGCATCTTACAACAATACGAAGAGATATCTATACACAATGAAACAATAGACACTTATCTTTCCCTAAAATTTCTTATTGCTTTCATGATCCCAAATGAGATTTTTCTTCACACAGATGATCCTCTAGTATTTATAAGCATTCAAATCAGTGATATCCAAGTTAAGCATGATTTTACTGACTAGGGTTCATGTACTTGTGTTGCCTCCCTTGATTTCAGTAAAACTTTTAGATATTCTAAGTGTAATCTTAATTCCACATGTAGTATATGCAAAGGTTATGATAGAAGTAAAATGCCTCATTTATGTTATGCATGGCTTCTTATTACCATCCATCCTATCACTATTTGAGTCAAGGTTATGATATTTAACTTTCCCCTTTTCTATAACATATTTCTTGGTAGACCTTAGACTCATCACATGAGAGTTGTCATCTCTTCTGCTTGCTAATGTGTCAAGTTTCCCCATAATTGTTATATATATAGGATTCAAGGAGGAAAAAACCCTTAGAATTTTGAACAATTACAAGAATGTGGTGTATTCAAAATTTCAAACCTTTAACCCTTTCCTAGAGTCCCATTTAAGGAATCTCAATATTTTAATTTTCTTGTCAACTCTACCCGAGGTTATCATGGTCACCCCAAACTCATAGGGAAAATACCACCTAACCTCCTATATTTAGATGATGATGAGATGGATGAGATCAACCTCAAGATCAAAAATTTAGGTTTATCCCCTCATTTCATTGCCTAAATTTTTCCATCCTTGAAGCCATGTTCCTGTCAGCCACCTATCGATGATATACCCATGGTCTTAACCAAAACTTGACATTATATTCATCACTCCACTTTGAAAATATCATACCTACCTATACCATTGATCTTCATAAACCCAATTATGATTATGGTTATAATTTAGATGATCCCTTTCTAGGAGGATTTATCAAAGATAGACATTTTAAAATTCTTTGGTATCATTCTTCTTTGTTTTAGTTTTCCCATTAGTCATATCCTATTACTTATTTTATAGTTCCTAATTATAGTATTATTCCTCTTTTTCATAGGGTAGAGATGGAGTGCTCACATGGTACACCTCTAGTTTTGGTAGAGCCTCTTAGGAGCATGCTCATGGATCATACTATGATGGGTCCTTAGAGCCTGATTCCCTTAGAGATGCTTTCTACCATCCTTAAGCCCTCTATGTGTCCTAATTATCCCTTAGATGAACCTAGTTGAGTTCCTAATCCTACTCTACCTTTAAATGAGCCTCATCCCATATTTGATTTTGCTTTTCCTTTAGATAAGAATAATCTAGTCTCTCCACTATCCCTACATCCCCTTGGTGATGGCCTTCTTCCTTTACCATAAATTGATTTCTTACATGCACAATGGGATGATAAAACTTACTATGATATTCATAGAGTTTTTAGTCATTGGACCAAAGACTACCATTTATACTATTCTTCCCTAGCTTCTACTTTTAGTCCTTATGTTAGTAGAACCACAAAATCTACAAACAAGCATATATGTTACTTTCATGGCATAGATAATCATTCCTCCACCCAATGTTTAAATATTTGATAATATATTGAAACATTACATACTACCATTACTTAGACAAAATATAAGTATATACCTCCTCCCATGTTTTTACCTAAGTATATTTCAAAATATGGAAAGGTATATTGTCTTTAGCACTAGTGCAACACCCATCACCTTGATCATTGTTGTATCCTATATCAACATCTTCACTATTACCTTATGAAAATTTTTGTGCATAATATTCATCCTCCCTTAGGTCCTCAATGTAATAATGGATATTTATTCACTAGTGGCTCTCGCACCACCTATGTCTTCTCTCCCTCTCGTGGTTCCTTCTCCACTAGTGGTGCCACCTCTTTATCTTGTAGGTACCATTTCTATTCAATAATCTATTACCCTTCTTGAGTATTCAATGAATGAGAGACCTCATAGGGACCATTTCAAATAATTTGGACTTATTAATATTCAAACTCCAAAAAAACTATTATAAATAAGACTAAATTATTAAAAAATTATAGTTCTAAATTATTTCTAATGTAATATATTGGTAATAGATCTAAATTATAACCAAAATCCTAGTTTATTTTACTTGTAATTTATGAAAACTATTCTTTTTATAACATTAACTCTAGTCCAATTTGGGGGACATAAACTATACCTACAAACATATGAAATTTGATGAGAGGTCTTTTCACAACTTTCCCTGAGGATAAATGAGACTCTTATTGTAGTTAGGCTCCAGATTCATAAAAATAAATCAAATTTTATGGATAATATTTATGAAAAAATTTATCAGTATTTGTGAACATATCATTGTATTCTTTCACTCCATTCTTGATTATGATTTTGGATTGGAATTCTGATCCACTTTTATATATCTTATATAATTTGACTATGTGTCAAATTTTGCTTCACTTATCTATTTCACATGGATCTTTATATTATGCATTATGTGTTGTATATGGTTTCATTTTTATTTAATCTTTCCTTATGGTTTATTCTCATAATTTATATTATAACACACTTATAATTCTCAATTTATTTGTTTTCATGTGTTGGTGTAGGCCTTTTTTCCATTAGGTTTTACTTACACAGTTGTATTAGCTTGCTTAGGGATCTAGACGTTATTTAGGTTACTTAGAAAGATTAGTACCACATTCAATAGAATGTGTGGTATATTTATCTCTTCAACCCATATATACACCTCTCTCCCTTTATATTTATAATGTAGTATATTGTGTGGATTATTGGAGCATTCATGTCCTGGTGTAATTATTTCTCTTTAATTTCATTCTTGTAGCTATGTGTGTTTGCTTTGTATTAAATTTAATAATACGTATCTTACATTTGATTTTAAATTAGTGTATTCATTTAGATAAAAATTATTAGAACTCATTATTATATGGTATTAGAGCCTCACTCAATGATCATTCAACTTTTATTAAATCCTTGGTGAGATTCTTGCTTTGCTTCCTTTCTAGTTTTTTTGTTTAACATTAATGTATTTGAGAGTTTTGGTAGAGTTTCTTGAAAACTCATACAAATCCATATGAAAAGTTGTTCAAATAAAAAAAATTATTTTACATTTTTGTTGTTAGTTCTTTAGAATTGTGAGGTTTTCATTTACATGCTTGAGTATTGATGTATAAGGGTTTGTGCAGATATGAGGTTTTATAATATATCATGTGTTAGTTTTTGGAGTTCGCATGACCTACATTTTGATTCCATGGCCTTTATCAAAGGTTCCTTACATTTTCAGGATTGTTGGGAGCTCAACAACCTCCATAAACTTATATGCTTAGTTTATTGGGATCCTTGTTGGATACATCCTGATGCACAACCTCTTAAAATCCTCCTGTAATATTTGAGATTGCTACGACCTTTAATCCTTGGTTCAAGATTCTCAGAATTCCATGTTACCCACCTTTGACTAGTTGGTTTCTATGGTTTTATTTTACCTTGGCATCATTATACAAGATCTATGGCATTCTTGATTTATTCAATATCATTAGATTATATACTAGATCTATAGAGAAGAGGTTATTGCATAGGATGATGACATAAACCATTAGCTGGCATCGAAAGAGAAATAATGTTGTATTAGAGGATAGAGATGGCATTAAAAGTATGTGGTAGATCTATGTTAGAGGAGATCTGTATGGTAGAGGCATTGTTGAAATCCTAAGCATTGAAGGACAACTTGACATCTTTCCTTTTTTCATATTTACCCTCTCTCTTTTTTTGTAGCATTGAAAAATTGCTAAGGACTACATCTTGTTTGGAGAGAGATCTACTCTAGCCTTTGGTGTCACCTTTACTAGTAGATGCTTGATAGTGGAATGCTATTAGATATTAATTTTTAAGGAGATCTACTTGTTTTAGATTTGAGATTGGTACTGAAGTTGGAAGTTTTTCTCTTTTTAGATAAGCTTTGTTATTTATCTTGGACCTGTGTTTCTTTTAACATTGGCTTTGAAAGAGAAATGACTAGATCTATAATAGAGAAAATACTAGATAACACTTTCTTATGTTTTTTATAATCTAAACTAAAGATCTATGTGTATATGCCCTGCTACTCTACCAATCATGTCTATTATGAGCTTAAATAACTTACACTCAGTATCTTTCATGGCCTATCATAGGCCTGTGTAGAGTTTTGACACCTTGTCAGATGCCTACAATAGTCTAACAACCTTTGAAACCAAGGTTGAGTTTCCCAAGTATCATCTTGAATACCCTCCTAACTTCTTGACATTCATCTTACAAACCTGTGCATAGATCTAATGGTTGACTAGTTTTTCATTCCAGCCTATTCTCCCATGGTGGTGTCATACTTGCCTAATTTCTCCTTACTAAGTCATAAAGTCAAAACCCAAAATATGCCCTAAAATAATTATAAATAAAATCATGTTTTTAATTTTATTTAAATAGCTTTGCAATTTTTTAATTAAAACCCCTTCCAAGAGGCTTTTTTAGAAAAGTACACGTAGGGGTGATTGGGCTAGGTGTTTTTTGACTTTTGTTGATGTGAAGAGGTCAAAGATGAAATTATAATTCTAATGAGTGGTTGGAAGGAATATTTTACCTCACCCAAGGAAACTTTTTTAAAGTTTCAAGTCCAAGTTTTTAGTCAATAGGCCTATCTACAAGAAATTATATTATTAATATCTTATAAATGATAACTCAAAATTGAGTAACATCTTTTGTAAAAGTGTTTATTTTTTTATTTCCCATGTATTGGGATAATTTTAATTTTAAATTGTGCTACTTTATAAAGTGCCAAATTTTTTTTTGGGGGGGGGATCACTACTGATTGTCCTAGGGAGATTTTTGTGGGGCATACATTGTTTAATGCACACATTCAACTTTCATAATTATTACCTATGCCCATTTAGTGAATACTTTCATAGATTACTCTTGTATTCCTAGATGAATTATTATTAGATCTTGATGTCTATTTGAGTATGCATTGTCACTTGTGCATAGATTTCTCTCATTTGACTAAACTCATTTTTCATGTAGTCTAAAGTCCATTTCTAGAGCATGCACTATAACTCTTAATTATGGTCATGTTGACCCCATTTGAGAGACTCTATATGAGGAGAGTTATTTTATCTCTAGTGATCCAAAAGGAAAATTATTCTTCATGGCATGCTTATATGGAACACTTGCTCACATGAAATAATTATATTCCATTTCTATATAGATATATTATTACATCCACTGATCCTATTTTGTTTGATAAGTGGGATAATAATTGTGACAAGGTTTTTACCACTCTATTACTACTTTTTTCCATGGATCTTCATTACCATTGGTAATATACATAGTGTCCATGCACTATTTGGAGCATACTATAGAATATTTTTGATGATTCTATTGAGATTTATGTCACACCTCATCCTCTACTTCCTATTATCTCTTTTGAGACTATTGTACTCTCACCTCATGATTTTATTTCTTGTAATGATATATCCATGGTGGATAATGATCTTTCTATCGATCCCCAACTATAGGATGAGATTCTACTAGACCTTAGTTATCTCATTACAGATTCTACTTCCATTCCTGTGTAGATTGTTTCTCTTTTGGAGCCTTCACAAACTTGCATTTATGAGGACTTTATTGTCAGAGTATACACACTAAGAGTATTGATGACTCATATGTTTCTGTGGAAGTTCATCTTTCATATCTAAGTGATTCATTTGTAGACTAGTCTTCATTTTCAATGGTTATTGAGCCTTGTTCTCCTTTTCCCATGGACATTCATTAAATGAATGTTTCATGTCTATCTTCTTCTATAGATATTTACTCTCCTTCATTATATGCTTATTCATTGACATATTCTATAGTTATTCCTACGATATCTGATCAAACTTTGGCACATTTGAGTATCAGTAAGGAGACATTTGAGTATTTTTTTAGAGATACACATCTTGATTCCTACATGAATTCCACCTCAATGGGAATTTAACAGTTTGAAAACTCATGGTTTATTTCTTTTCAAAAGATGAGACAACATTTATTATAGTTGGACCTACTATAACATTTGTCTTGTGACATTTTATGCATACCTTCTCTCTATTCTTTGTGAAGGCACACATCCTTTATATTTTGTAGGATACTAGGATCATCACTATGTACTTGCTTAATTTATCAGGGCTTATTATCGAGACCCATTTTTTGTATCATCGACCACCTAAGTTGAGTTTATGGGGGGGGTGTTGGTGTAGGCCTTTTTACCATTGGGTTTTGCCTACATGGTTGTATCAGCTTGTTTAAGGCTTTATAGGTCATTTGGGTTACTTGGAAAGATTAATATCACATTCAATAAAATGTGTGTTATCTTTCTCTCTCCAACACATATATGCACCTCTCTCCATTTATGTTTATAATGTAGTATATTGTGTGGATTCTTGGAGCATTTATGTCTTGGTATAGTTGTTTCTATTTGATTTCATTCTTGTAGATATGTGTGTTTTCTCTGTATTATCTTGAAAAATACATGTCTTAAATTTTATTTTAAATTAGTTCACTCATTTGGATTAGTCCTGGAACTCATTATAATATCATGGATGCCTTTTTCTCTTCCCATGTTTATTTTCTACCTTATCTCAACAAACACAAATAATTATTATTGTAGTTTGGTTATACAAACATTTCTCCCCTTAGTAATCCTTATTTACCATGTGATCAGTTAGCAAACAAGTC
The DNA here is from genome assembly GCA_037957365.1 of Torreya grandis. Taxonomy (NCBI): domain Eukaryota; kingdom Viridiplantae; phylum Streptophyta; class Pinopsida; order Cupressales; family Taxaceae; genus Torreya; species Torreya grandis. The sequence continues at coordinate 1,521,776 of JARHVA010002800.1, read as the reverse complement.
ATCTCATTGTAATTCTATCTTACCAATCGATTTTGGATCTCCCTTTATTCCCTTAGTTTCCTTTTGAAAACTAAGCATAAACATAGTTGGAACTTGAGATAACATATTAGTTTATATGTAAGCCTAAGTGTTTAGTGAGTCATGTCTTTATATACTTAGCTTCCTCTATCCAAGTCTAAATCTCATTAGTTTGTATCACTTTTATCACTCATGTTGGTTATGTAGACACCTAAAAATGGCCACAACTAGATCTTGACTAGACTTCAGATCAATACCTACCAACCATTATAAATAAAGCCTATGAATCACTAAACATACCAAATTTTCTTGCACATCATTATTTAAATGTTAGAATCATGTAGAGGTATCCCTATTTGGGATACTAACCCATATGCAACAATAACCTCTCACAGATTCATCCTTACTCACCTTGCAACATCACAACTATAAATTTGGCCTATGAACCTATTATGTGGGGCACTTGAATAATTACCAAATTTTGAAAGAGATAAAAGGTTAATCAAAATCAATTAACAAATTAAACAAGATTAAATACCTATTTTAATTATCCATTTGAAATTAATGAATATCTAAAATAAAAATTCAAAAATTCAAAAAATCAAAGCCATTCATCATTGCCTTTATGAGTTGTCAAGCTCTTTGAGAATATCCTAAAATATCTAATTTGAGAGTTATGTATAGTAATTGAAAATAATAATTACTTGACAACTATTAACTCAATTGGAGTTAGTTTTAACTCACCTAGGTTTAGTTTGAACCCATTTTAAGCCTAAACTCAACCTTGACCCACCTTGGGTGAGATTTAATTTATAAGGCTATAAATACAAGGCCTTGCCTATTGAAACATAAGCTATTTTGGTGAAAAGTTATTATGCTCAAATATCTTCAACAAACTCTTTGATGTAGTGTTATAATGTCTAAATACCTAGAAAGTAGTGTCATAATGACCAAGTCTTACACCAAGAAACATAAAATCCAAGGTGACAAGGAGATAAAGAGCCAAACAACCTCCATTGTCAAAGACTTCTTGATGCACAAAATGAGCAAGCTAATCAACAAGACATTTGGATCTCCAAGGAAGGTAAAAGACTTGTTTATTTTATGTTTTTGTCATGATTTCATTTAGTTTTGATACCTAATCTCTCGTTAGTGTCTATGCTAGAGGTGTTAGGATTATAACATTTTCATCTCATTATTTTATGAGGCTAATAAAAGACTAACCTCACATCTATGTTAAATCTTTGTTCACATGTTGGCATGTTAGGTGGAACTTATACCCCATGAAGTTTCTCCTAGGGCCTTTTAGATTTCTCTCCTAATGATTTTCATGTAAAAATTCAAGCTTGTTGATTACAAGAAGTGAAAAATGAAGGCCAAAGGATATTTTTATAGAATTTGTGAAGTTTCTCTATGCAGTCATGGTTTTGCTCTCTAGAATCATTATATTTTCATAATATTACTACTCACAAAGTCATGGTTTTGTCATAATTATTGAGTTTTTGTGTTTAACTTCTAAGGTTTATACTAACCATTTCATGCTTGTAGGGAAGTTGTGATATCATAATATCACTAATTTAAAAGTCACAGTATTGCCATAATATAATCATAAAGTCATGTTATCATAATAAGTTCTATGGTTTTGCCTAAATTTTAGTGATTTAGCATTTAAACTGCTAGTGGTTAGATTAACCATTTAGTGTCAAGTTGTAATATCATGACTCTCATAGTACTGATATTTCTTTTATTTCAAAATTTTTTCCATTAAAGTAGTGATATTGCTTTAAATTCTCTATTTTCACATAAGTTGTGGTATTGTGCTAACAGTCATGGTTTTTCAAAGATAGTTATGGTATTTCTCTATGTGTAAAAACTAGAAACCTGAGAGCAAGATTTGGGAAGTCATTTATTCATTCATGATGTGATTCTAAGCATAAGGACTCTTTAACATGTTTTTCAGGACCCAAGTGCCAAAGGGAAACATTTAAAACACTTATAACTTGAAAATTTTATATTTCAAATTGATGCTTTAATAATTATTTTTCTTAAGTCATTTTTGCTCTTTCAAAATTTTCAACAAACAAATGCCAAGGGGATAAAATTTAACAACATACTTCATTTTGGTGAAATAAAATGAACTTTCACATTTATTTACATACTCCTAAGTGTTATTTGTTTTATGCTTAATTTTTGAAAGTTATTTGTTTTGATCAAAATGAGTGAGGTGTGTATGTTCTCCCCCCATCACCTTTAGGGAACTTGGGTGACCAAAAATGCTCACTCTTTTCTTTGTCACTTTGGTCCAAAAGTGTGAAAATAAATTTTCTAAGGCCCTCCCCAAATTTGTATGATTTAGGTGACCCAAAAACAACACTAAAGTATTTTCACTTGCCTTTATTTTCATGGATTTTGGATTATGAGTAGGAGTTCATCACCTCCTCATAGGTTATTTAAGGAAGCATTAACCTAGGAATTCATCTCCTATCATAGTTTCAACTCCACTTTATGGTGGGGTATATAAATTGAGGGTGACCCATTAGGATGATTATTTTGAGAAGCTAAAATAATCTCCATTAGTGATACTTAACCTCAAAATGTAGGGGCAAATCAAACATCACACTACACTAAACAAATGACAGATGTAGTGGTTTTGAAAAAGACAAGACCTTTTAACAACAATCAAGTTGACATGGATCCAAATGATGTGATTGCATCTCTAGTGTTAGCCATACTTGGGACCATCTATAAATGAGAAAAAATTGATAGGTTAAAATAACCCACTTACAATGAACATATTGTTGATGTAGGGTGAGTAGCCTAAAGTTTCATGTCTCAGTACAAACTCTTAAGAGAAGAGTGGGTCTAAAAACCCTACTTTTCATGCACTTTTACTTTTTGGATTAATAATTAAAATTGTCTCAAGAGTGAGTATATTGTTAAAATTTGATAGTATTATTCAACCTTATTAGTTTTATGATTTAGGATGTTATACTTAGGTGTTTTATGTCATTTTATTCTTTCTTGTAGGGTCTTGAGTCAAATTATCTATTTTTGTTTATCATACCATGTCAAAAATTAGTCTTGTTTATACATCAATCATTTATTTTAGGAGGCATTACACTGACCATTTGACATCATGTCTTTTCATTAGTCTTTTTATCAAACTTTGTTTTGTGTATCACTTGATTAAAAAGGGCATCATTACACTACCCAATTCATTCTAAAATATTATGCCTTTGAGTCTTCAAACAAATATTTAGCATATCTTTAGAGCATGATAACATCATTACACTACTCAAATTATTTCAAATATTTATTACCTTGTGTCTAAAATTTATAATCTTGAAACCATGTGTGCCTTTGGGATCCATGCCTAGAATCGTCATGCAATTCATCCTTGTCTAGCTTGTTGTCTATTTAAGGGGCCTAGTTTTCTAAATTGTGTTCATAATTATCCTTGACAAGTTTAAATCAAAACATTGATTGATTTATACCTATGCCTTGTGCAATTTTGGCCTTGTTATTGATCTTTCAATTTTGGGTCTTGTAACTTAGGTTAATTATTTATTCAAATAGAAAACTATTGTTTGTGCCTAGATTTGGGGGAAGTGGGACATCTTCCATATGCCTATTGTTTCATGCCTTATACCAACTAAACAAGTTCGTGTCTAAATACGAATTCCTAGTTTATTCTAAAGTGTTCAAATTTTTTAGATTAAATCTCATACCTTATTTTATTTAAAAGTCTAGCTTTTGTGCCTTTTCTAAAAGACCTAACACATGCATATTTTGAGCCTAAATTTTGTGCCTTATCTAAAAGAACTAGGAAATTTTGTTTTATTTAGATTATAATTGTTTGGAACAATTTTTCACCTAGAGTTTGGAATTCTAATTTTTATTCATCCACTTGACCATATGTTTAAGACATTTGACGTTACACTATTTTAGACCAAGTTTTAGCACAAACCCTTTTTTGAAATACAAGTCTACTTTATACCAAGTTAGACCAAGTTAAAATCATTTGTGCTTTGGAATTTTTTTAAAGAGTTTATATAAATCTAGATCTTTTTCATTAATCATTCATCATTAATTTGAATATGTCTCACTATACTCATAGTGGAGCCATGTACAATCTAGGATATGTTAATGTGGTTGCACAAGATGAATTTATTCAAGACCCTTATGGTGATGATGTAGTTTATGAGATGAATCCTTATCCTCCTTATAATATTAAATTTGGGGAATAAATCCAAGATCCTCTAGCCCACTATTTGGTTAACATGCCTCCATACTCAAAGTAGAACCAAAAACAAACAACATAATACCTTGCTAGCATACCATTGGGTTTAGACCTAGTTCAACAACAACCATACTATGTTATGATGCCATAAAAATATGATCCCTATTTTTTTGATCTTCACTTTCTTGAAAAAAAGGATTAGGTTTTAATCATATCCATATAAGTAGGGGCCATGTTTCCAGTAGAATTCCCCCATGAAAATTTTCCTATTCTAGTAAGAATTCCTTTAACTATGCCTTATAACGAAACCATTGAACATGCCTCTTCTATAAATCCTAAAGTGATCATGCTAATGTAATATCAAGAACCTAATATGATTTTTATAAGAAAGGGACTCATGGAGGATAATTGTATACAAATGTAGATAACATATTAGACCTATTTAAACTTAGCACATAACTTCAATAACATGGCCATGTCAAATGCTTTTCTTATCTACTTAGATCCTTTAGTAGGAGTGTTAATTCAATTGAAAAGAAAATATAATTTGGGTATAGACCCATTCATGTAAATTACTTTTGTTTGATACATGTTCAATGCCCCATCTATTGAACAAGTGTCTACTACTTCTACACAAACAAATATGCCAAACATAGTGGATAACATGCAAGTATAATATATTCCAGACCAAAGTGGTGTAGATACATGAACATATAGTACAAAATAAGTGCCTTTTGTTAACACTGTGATTGGTTTATAAAAATAGGGGGAAGGAACTCCTACATCCCAACCATAAAAAGATACCTCTAATCCTCAAATAGTTGCATCATCAAGCACACAACTATAAGTATTAAGTGGTGAAATGCAAACCTATGCCTTGACTTAAAAAACATGATGAATGTTACTCCACCTCAATAGGTGATGATTAAAATTCCACAAATACATGCACAATATAGTATACCAATGTAGTAAAGGTAGAACATTCTACCACCTTAATAGGGGGAAACCAATGGTCCACCTCATTAGGTAGTGACAAGTATACCTCTTCAGTCATAGACCAACATACCTTCACAAACATTATCTAATTAACAACATATATTTAGTGGTCAATGATAAATGTTGAATATCCAACAAATTTTTAATTCACAACAAGGGTTCATATATAAAATAGGTACCACTACTCAATAAGTGCCAATTAGGCAACAATTTCATTTTATTCTAAATGTGCCCTAAATTCAATGATAGGGCCTTGTATCACAACAAGTTCCCCTTATTCATCCAAGTTTGACTAGTTAGAAATAAGTCCCTACTCAAACATAATATGCATAGTACTCCACCCAAATCCATATCCTTCCATATTATTCATTTTCCCCCAAAACCATGCTTATCTACTAAATTCAAACCATAATATCATACCATAATGCATGTAAATTCAATAATCTCATCCTAATATATGTATGCATATTCCTAGTTAGTTCCTATCCAAACCAACATTCCATAATAAACCATGCCTCTATTTTACCCCAGTCAAGGTAATCCACTTTTGACCACCCCACCTCCACCTCAAACCAATATTCCATCTAGTTTTTTGGAATGATAAATATAAAAAATGAAGGATACAATTGCTACCTTTAAATATAGGAAATAAACCAAGAATTTTAATTTGGATGACTTGTGTTCCTACCCATTCAACATGGAGTATTAATAGATACCATTTCCTCTAGGGTACAAACAACTAAAGTTTGAAAAATACAAGGGTAATGGAGATCTTAAGGCTCATTTAATAGAATTATTTGTTACTTTATAGGTAGTGGATTACAATGACATATACATCCTACATTGGTTTCCTCAAAGTCTAGTAGGATAGGCTTTGGAGTGGTTTCTAAAATTGCTAAATAACTTAGTATCTAATTTTTATGATCATTCAAACAAGTTTATGCAACATTTCTCCTACAATATCAAACATGAGATTTTGTTTGTAGATCTCACACAAGCCAAGAAGAAATCTAGTGAAAGATTTTCAAGATATCTATAATGATGGAGAGCACTTTTTATCCACTTCACTCATAGCTTACCAAACAAGCAATTGGCTGTTGTGTTTACCAAAAATTTACATAGTGAGGTATCTTATCATCTAGAGATATAATGTGCACATACTTTAAAGATATCATCAATAAAGTTTTGTTAATAAAAAAGGACCTTATTAACAAAGGGACCATCAAGATTACTTCATAAAACCAAAAATAGAACAAAAATTAAGGAAATAGCCAAAGTCAAAACCAAAACCAAGTCCAACCACAAGCACCACCACCATCCCAAGATAGTAATTATGAAAAATCTAAGAAATTATGTTGGAGATGTGGAAACATAATGCCTCATTTTATTTTAATGAAAAATCCTATAGAAGAAACCTACATTTACTATGGGTAGCCTATAGATGAAACCTATAGTGGTTATGAGTAACCTATAGAAGAAACCTATATTTACTATAGGTAACCTATAGGTGAATCCTAAAATGGTTGTAGGCAACCTGTAGTTGCTACAGGAAACCTATAGATGAAGACTATAGTGGTTACAAGTAACCTATAGGTGAAGACTACAGTGGCTGTGGGCGACCTATATGTGAAAACTTGTAGTTACTATGGGTAACCTATAGGTGAAGACTACAATTGTTGTGGAAAATCTAAAAATATAAAGCTTGTAACTTGACCAGTGATACGAGCTTCTATATATAAGTGTTGTTATAAATTGATAGGAATAGGTAAATGTCAAATTTTAGTCCTAATGTTATGGATCAATATAATCACTATGTGGTCATAGTTAAATTGGCCATGGATCTATGTTGGTAGGGATGTGAAGGTATATTTTTAATGATGCTCTTATAGGAATTGATTGAATGTAGGAGAAACTTGAGGAAAGTCAGATGATGATTTGTCAACAGCTTGTGCATCACTATCATAGCTATATAACTATTTAAAATATTTTGTTTTCAATATCTCTAGAATATTGTAACCATAAGAAGTTGTGATAGACTTTTACTTCCTTATTATGCAAGGAATTTGTAATAAATTATAATAGAAGGAAGTTGTAACAAACCTATACTTCCTTATTTTTTAAGGAAGTTGTAACAAATTGTAACTACAAGAAGTTAGATCAAGTTTTGTACTTCCTTATTTTTAGTGATCATCCCTTTAAAAGTGGGAAAAGAGGCAAAACAAATATATAAATGTGAATTATAGACAAAAAAATGAATGTAGTTGCATAGTAATTGATAGGAAGAAAAAATTTATCTTCAGACAAAGGTATTTCTAGAGTGCTTTGATATAGAGACTGAGGGGAAAAATGTACTAGGCACTTGTATAAATTCCTTTGGAAGTTTGAATAGAATAATTGTTGAGTTTTGTTGGTAGATGTAGCCCAACATTTAGGTGAACCATGTTAAATACTATGTCAATATTTTTGTATGTTATCTTTTTAGCATCTCTTATTTATATATTTTTTTCATGTATCTATTATTCCATATTTATTTGTTTAACTTGCAAGTACACATTTAGATTATTTTTAATCTGTGGGTTATAAATTAGATTTTTATACATATTTGTAAACTCAATTATTATGATTTGGGTAATTGATTAATATTATATGTAATAAATTCTTGAAACTTTCTATATTTAACCCAACAAGTGGTATTAGATCCATCTTTGTGTGGTTTTGTGTATTATTTTTCAAGTTATAAATCTATGTAATATCTTAGACCCAGAGTAATATCTTCTCAAGTGAGAGATCTTGAACAATGGAAGATGATGGAAGAAGAATGGTTGATAAGTTTAATGAATAGAATTTTATTCTATAGAAGATATAGATGATTGACTATCTATATCAAAAGGACCTCTATCTACCACTTGATGGAAGGAAAAAGGATAGGGAAGGATAATAGATGAGGAATGGAATATCTTGTCTAAAAAAGCTTTGGGAGCCATAAGGCTCTACTTATAAGTGTTACCTCTAATATATTTGAAGAAAAGACTATAGAAGAACTTATGACCACCTTATGCTAGTTGTATGAGATGCCTTCAACAATAAACAATGTGTATCTAATGAAGAGGTTATTCAACCTAAAAATGAATGAGAATTCAAGTGTAGCTAAACATCTGAATGATTACAATACTATTAAAAATCAAAATACTTCTTTGAAATTGAAACTAGATGAAGAAGTCAAGGTCTTGTTGTTACTATTTTCCCTACCTGAATCCTAGAATAATCTTGTGATGGCTATGAGTAACAACATGTCTTAGAGAAACACTCTTAAAATGGAGGATGTAGTTAGTGTCATAATCTCTGAAGAAATGAGAAAGAAGACATCTAGTGAGACTTCAACAAGTAATGCACTAAATGTTGAATCCATAGGGTGACAAAAGAATAGATAGAGGAGAAATATCCATGGATCTAAGGGAAGATCTTTATCTTCCAAACATAGATCCAAGTCAAAAGGAAGAAGTGTTATATGCTGGTACTATGGAAAGTCTGGCCATATGAGAAGGCAGTGTTGGGCTCCTAAAAAGAATCACAAGGAGCAACAAAATAATGATAATAACTAGGAGGCAAATATTCCCTCAAGTGATACTACTACTGTGTATCAAAATGCTTTATTTTTATCATGTGATACAAAGGTTGAGTCATGGGTGATTGACTCAAGGACATCTTTTCATTCTAATTTCAATCTCAAGTATTTTACAACCTATGTAAGTGGCAAGTTTGGCCAAGTTTTATTGGGAGACAATGAACCCTATGATATTGTTGGCAAAGGGTTAGTAAATATCAAGCTACAAAATGGAAATGAATAGATACTAAAAAAAGTAAGACATGTGCCAAGTCTTACCAAAAATATTATTTGTATAGGTCAATTGGTAGAAGATGGATGTACTATTACTTTCAATGCAGAATCCTAGAAGGTAACAAAAGGTAATCTTGTTGTAGCTAGAGGGAAAAAGGAAGGCCCACTATATTTGTGTAATTGCATTATTGATTCTAATACTGCATTAGTTTCTACTTCTGATCTAGAAACTAATTTATGGCATTCAAGATTGGGTCATATGAGTCAGACATGTATGATCATTTTACATAAGAAAGGGAAATTATCAGACTTAAAGTCTATTAATTTAGATTTATGTGAACATTAGATTTTTGGTAAACAAAAGAAAGTTTCTTTTTTAAAGGTTGGGCCTAAAAGGAAACAAAATTAATTAGAATTAGTACATTCTAATGTTTGAGGATCAGGCCCTATATAATCATTGGGAGGTTCAAATTATTATGTTACATTTTTGGATGATGCAACTCATAAATTATGTGTTTATTATATCTAAAATAAGTCTGATGTATTTATAACCTTTAAAATCTAGAGAGCCCTTGTAAAAAATGAGCCAGGCATGAAGTTGAAATGCTTAAGATATGATAATGGAGGTGAATACACCTCAAAATAATTTTATAACTACTATGCATAAGAAGGAATTTGAAAATAAGTAACTGTGCCTTAGACTCCTCAACAAAATAGGGTAAGTGAGAGAATGAACTGAACAATTATGGAAAGAGCTATAAGTATGAGACTCCATGCTAGTTTGCCCCCTAATTTTTGGGTAGATGTGGTTCATATTATTGTTTATTTGATTAATAGAGGACTATATAATGCTTTAGATGGTGAGATTATTGAGGATACTTGGATAGGTAAAAGTGTTTCCTACTCTCATTTAAAAGTTTTTGGCTGTGAAACATTTATGCACATTGATAAAGAAAATAGAAATAAGTTGGATGCTAAATCAATGAGATGCACTTTCATTGCATATGGTGACATCTCATTTGGTTATCATTTCTAGTGTTTAGATGATATAAAGATTGTGAGATCATGTGATGTGATCTTTAATGAAAGTGTGATGTATAGGGACCAACTTATAGAAAAGAAAGTGGAAAGTCCACTTGGTAAAGAAAATATTGTCATACCTCTAAGTGTATTTGGAGAAATAAAAGAGAAATTATAGAATACTCCATGTACCTCTATAGAATCAAAGAATGGGAATAGGGTCATTAATGACCCAATGGAGTCTTTTGAGAATATTGGGCCAAGAGAAGCTCAAAGTGACCAATCACACCTATGGTAAGGAGGTCAACAAGAGTAAGTAAACTTCTTGATAGATATTATCCATATTTATTTTATTTGTTATTAATTGATAGTGGGTAACTTGAATCATTTGTAGAAGCTAAGTAGGACAAAGATTGTGTGCCATGGGAATAGGGCATGAAAGTAGAATTGGATGCCTTGAAACATAATAAAACATGGGAATTGGTGGATTTTACACCTAATAAGAAAGCACTACAAAATAAATGGGTTTTTCATTTAAAATAATATGAGAGTGGGAAGAAAACATACAAAGCAAGGCTTGTTGTTAAAGGCTTTGCACAAAAGGCTGGAATTGATTACTCAAAGGTATTTTCTCCTATTGTCAAAATTACCTCAATAAGAATTGTATTAATTATTATTGGTTCTAATGATATTCACTTAGAATAGATGGATGTGAAGACATCATTCTTACATGGATATTTAGAAGAGGAAATATACATGAAGTAACTAGAAGGTTTTGAGGTAAAGGGGAAAGAAAGAAAGGTTTGTAAATTGCTAAAAAGTTTATATGGTTTGAAAAAAGCACCTAGGAAATGGTACCTAAGGTTTGATACTTTCATTTTAGAGAATGGATATGCTCGTACTCATAGTGATCACTGTGTTTACAGTAATAAATTTGAAAATGGTAAATTCATTATTATTTTACTTTATGTTGATGACATGTTGTTGTGTGGAGCTAACATGTAGAGAATAAGTGAATTGAGGAAATTGCTTTCTTCAGAGTTTGCCATAAAGGATCTTGGATGAAGCAAGAAAAATCTTAGAATGTAAATTGATAGAGATATATTGGGTAAAAACCTAGCTTTAATTCAATCTATATATATTGAAAATGTTTTTTTAAGATTTGACATGTAGAATTATAAATCTCTTTCTACACCTTTAACTAGCCACTTCAAGTTGAGTAAGACACAATCTCTTAAATCACAAGAGGAGAAAGATTATATGGCAAAGGTGCCATATGATTTGATTGTGGACATTTTAATTTATTCTATGATTTAGACTCATCTAGACATATCCCAATTAGTGGGAGTAGTGAGTAGGTTCATGAATAACCTTGGTAAGCAACATTGGTTAGTAGTATAATGGATTTTAAAATATTTTCATGGAACCTCTAGTATGTGTTTATGTTTTGAAGGTTATAAGAGTGGGTTTCAAGGTTTTTTGGATAGTGACATGGTAGGTGATTTGGATGGTATAAGGTATACCATTATATATTTTTTCATATTTGGAAGAACTGTAGTCTCATGGGTTGCTAAGTTGTAGAAAGTTGTTTCACTTTCTACCACTGAGGTTGAATACATTGCTTGCACTAAATCAAGTAAAGAGTTGTTATGTTTAAGAAAATTTATATAAGATTTGGGAGTGAAGCAAGATGGGTACACTCTAGATTATGATATCCAAAGTGTTATTCACATGGATATAAACTATTATTTTCATAATAGGACAAAGCATATTGAGCTTCATTACCATTTCATACGTATAGTTTTGGAAAGTGGGTAGTTCAAGCTCATGAAGATTCACTCAGAGGAGAATCCTACAGATATGCTTACTAAGATAATTGAATAAATTAATTTAAGGGAACACTCAACTTTTATGGGACTTCAAGCATGAACTTGAAGAATAATAAATCATTAGTTTTGAGTTCAAGTGGGAGGTTGCAATAGTTGGTATTGTGGCCTTATATCTCCAAGTGGAAGATTATTGGAAATGTGGAAACATAATGCCTCATTTTATTTTAATGAAAAATGTTGTAGAAGAAAATTTTAGTTGTTATAGGTAGCCTATAGATGAAACATGTAGTGGTTATGAGAAACTTGTAGAAGAAACCTACAGTTTCTATGGATAACCTCTAGGTGAATCCTCTAGTGGATATGGGAAACTTGTAGATGAAAACATATAGTTGTTATGGGAAACCTATATATGAATAATATAATGGCTACAAGCAACCTATAGGTGAATAATGGAGTAGATATGGGTAAACTATAGGTGAAAACATGTAGTTTCTATAGGCAACCTATAGGTGAAGCCTATAATTACTATGGGCAACCTGAAAATAGAAAGCTTGTAACTTGATCGATGCTATGAGCTTCTATATATAAGTGTTGTTATAAATTGATAGGAAGATGTAAATTTAAAATTTTAGTCCTAATGTTGTGGATTGATATAAGCACTGTGTGGTCATAATTACATTGGTTGTGGCTCTATGTTGGTAGGGCTGTGAAGGTCTATTGTTAATGATGATCTTGTAGGCATTAATTGAATGCAAGAGAAAATTGAGGATGATCATATGATGATTTGTCAATAGCCCATGCATCACTTTCATAGCCATATGACTATTTAAATTAGTTTTATTTTAATATCTATAAAATATTATAACTATAGGAAGTTGTAATAGATTTATACTTCCTTATTATGTAAGGAAGTTGTAATAAATTGTAATAGAAGGAAGTTATAACAAATATATAATTTCTTATTTTGAAAGGAATTTGTAATAGATTGTAACTATAGGAAGTTAGATCATATTTTTTACTTCCTTATTTTTAGTGGTCATCCCTTTAAAAGTGCGTAAAGAGGTAGAACAAGTATGTATATGTGAATTGTAGATGAAAAATGAATGTAGCCACGTAGTAATTGACATAAAGAGAAAATTTATCTTCAAACAAAGGTGTTGCTAAAGTGCTCTGATATAGAGACTAAGGGGTAGAAAGTGATAGGCACTTGTATAAATTCCTTTGAAAGTTTGAATAGAAGAATTGCTGAGTTTCTTGGTGGATGTATCCCAACATTTAGGTGAACCATGTTAAATATTGTGTCATTATTTTTGTATGTTATTTTTTAGCATCTCTTATTTCTCTATTTTTTGCATGTATTTACTATTCCATATTTCTTTGTTTAAATTTCAATTACACATTTAGATTATTTTTAATCTGTGGGTTACAAAGTAGATTTTGATATAGATTTGTAAACTCAATTATTTTGATCTGGGTAATTGAGTAATACTGTATGTAATAAAATATTGAAACTTTTTGTATTTAACCCAACAAATTAAGCTACAAAAATATTGTTGTTTGAAATGAAGTAACTGAGTCATGACATGTCCAAATAGTACAAACATTGTATGCTCAGTCTATACTACAAATTCAAATTACTCCTCACCTATAACCTATTTAACAAGTGCAACCTAGACCTACTCAAAAAATGTAATAACCATTACCTTTACAAATCCCTCATCCAAGGATAAATGTGCCTACTCATCAAGTATTTAATGACCTTTTAGAGCCCATTAAAATTGTGTTTCACAAGCTATCCATAGCTAATCTTATTATCTAGCCAATTTTGAAGCATTATTCTGAAGGCATTCCTTTCCAAATTGGCACTGAGAAAATGAGTTATGTGAATACCATCAAGTTAATGGACATAATTTTCACCATTGTGTGTAGATTATACATCTTATTTAAAATATGTTGGAAAATGGTGAGATAACATTAGATAATAGAGCATATATATCTAATTAGAACCTGGGTATTTATCAAAACCCTTTTCCATAACATAACAATAACAAACAAAAATAATAATAATATATGCCAACACAATAATAATAATATCAATAGTCATGATAATAATACCATTAGTACCAGAAACATCAACTAAATGGATATAACCAAGTCCATAATGATTGTGATACCCAATAGCCTTACCACACAATTACAAATGACTATATCAAAGTTGTAGGTCATAGTACAAGGGGTTATATTTACACCATTACCATCAATCCAAGACCAAGTGATAATAGAACAAGACCATTCCTAACCAATTCCAATCAACCAACCCATGCCAATGATCCTTCCTTGACCTTGAACCACATACAGGTGTACCAAATAAGTAGGTATTACTACTTTTGGACCTTATACCGATAACTCATCATTTCCCTATGACCACATATAATTACACCAATAATTGAGACTTATCATATCTAGCCTCCCTCTACCATATTTTTTAGCAATAATGGTCTTGTATCTAATATTAAATGTGTAAACACAACTCAATAGTCAAATATTACCAATTTAGTCCCATAACCATCTGCCATCGAACCCATCAAACCCACCATTCTAGCTAGGAACAAGCCATATATCATTGTATTATAAAAGATGTTTGATATTATGGAATAAATTTAGAAGATGATCATAAAAAAATCCATTTTGGATTTTTTATGTATGTCTACCATCCAAAATAAAATCTTAACATAATTCCTTGGCCAATCCCAAGTTCTTGATGACATAAGCCTAGATAAATTCCAAGCTTTGGTTGGACATCCATCCCCAAGCCAATAGTTAACCTTTGATCAAGGTGATATGTCATATCTTGGCCCTCTTTATAGTAATATTTTATACATCAAAGTTGTCATAACATAACACAAAGTGAAATGTGTCCACATAGATAATGGATCAAGCCTTATTTTTGTGTCTCTAAAGCTTTTCAAGCATCTCAAATACACAACAATTGATCTTTAGCTAGAATGATCACTATCAAGTCCCATGATAATGAAGAAAAATAATCACAAGGCACCCTAAAATTTCAAGTTATTATTGGGCCTTTGACCCATAACACCCTTTACCATGTGTTAGACCTAGACCTATCTTATAATTTGCTCTTGGGTAGACCTTAGATACATCATATTCATGCAATCCCATCAATATTGCACCAGTGTCTCAAGTTCTCTCATTTTGGTATGGAGGTCACCATTCATGGTGATTTATAGCCTTATGAACATTATAAACATTTGGAGGTCAATTACTAAAGCTATAAATACCATTTTGACTTAGATCTAGTTCTCAAAAAGGAAAATGGGAAGGAAATACTTGTTGATTTACTATAGGCCATTGTATAGACCCTAACACCCTTAATTCATCTTCTCATGTTTCACATCCTAAAATATCCAATAATTTTACCATCATGGCTAATAGCCTAGGAGAATATTTGACCCATGATGCATTCCACATTAGCAAGCTTCCATAAAACCCCAAGTCCTATGGAAGACCTAAAGCCAAGCCACCTTGCATGGAATGATAATGAAAGGGAAAAGTTAAGCTTCATAGTCCAATTCCTATCATTTTTACACCATATATTAGCCAAGAATAGGACCCACTTGCAAATTATGAAACCTAGTTATATAATGATAAACTAGACAATTGCTACCAAAATGCCAAATATCCCATTCCTAATAGGATCATGGAGAATCAAGCTTATAAAGGTGGTGGCCATGAGCCAAATTATTAAAGAACACTTGAGCCAATTTCTATCACTCAGTACAAAGGAACCTATGGTCTTGTATTTAAATCACCTAGGGGTGACCCCACATATCTTATTCATGTTACAATGCAAATTACTAGTGATGATGATGTTGATATTAAAGTAGAGTCTGATCATAGAATTTATGAAGACCTGGCTAATACCAATCTACTTGACACCCATGCCATTTGTACCCTTAATATAATTAATTTACATAATCCACTTCATTTTTATCACCCTCAAATTATATCTTGGGACCAATAAGAATCCACACTGCCTATAGATGAGTTTGATAATAATTAGGCATTTAAAAAAAATTAGCCTAAGAGACAATGTTCTATTGGGAGACCACAAACAAGGGTTTTCAATCAAAATAGATACTATAGCCTATTTTGGAGAATGGGTGAACAACTTTAACCATAAAAAATTAAATAAAACATTGAGGTCCCAAAGTGAAAACCTCTTTGAGGAACTTATGGACCATGGTAAAAGTAAAGAGAAAGGCCGGTCTTGTAGTGAAAACCTATTTTAGGTGTCATTAGAGGGGGGTGTTCACATTTCCCATAACATAGCTTAAGAGACCACCAATGATGAACTTGCCTATGGGTTTGAGTTCAGTTCTGATGAACAACATGCCTTTGATTGCATCATCTAGGATTTTTAACAATGTTTGTAAAATTTTTGTGCCTACCATTAGGAGAGTATGATTCATATTTCTTAGGAAAACTTGAAAAACTAGTCCAAACAGAGGACTTTGCTATTTTAATCCAATTTAAATTATTTTTAATTATTTTGGAGTATGTTTTGAATATTATTGTATAATACACTACAGAGGTCAACATCAGGACTCTAGATGACCTAAAATAGATCAAATTAGGTGCATCCCTCGCCAAGGAGTAATGTGAAATATTTACATCCCTTTTAAGGAATTTGTTGATATAGTTTATTAAGCCTATCCAAATATCTTAGGTTTGGACCCTGCCTTGGTTGTACACCATCTTATTGTACATCCTAATTCTAATAATGTGAGGAAAAAATTATGAAATATACATCCTTGAATTGTTATATTATTAAAGAAAGAGTTGGAAAAATCTTAGAAGTGAGGTGTATTTAACTGATCAACTACTCAAAGTGGATCTCAAATGTTTTACCAATCATTAAGAATCCAGAGGGGATCATCTACACTAATTTTGGAGATATAAATAAACCCTACCCCAAGTATGAATTTCCTGTACCAAAAATTAACATGATAGTTAACTCCATAGCTAGGTACAAAATGCTTTCACTAATGGGTGGATTTTCAAGATATAACCAAATCAAGATTTCACCATAAGACCAACTTAAAATAATGTTCACCACTCCATGGGAAATGTTTTTTTATCAGGTTACTCCATTTTTACTAAAAAATGATGGAGCCACATACCAAAGAGACATGATCATCATATTTCATGATATGATGCATGACATTGTTGAATACTATGTCGAAGACATATTGGGGAAATCAAATACCAGGGCCAATCAAAATACTAGGGCCAATCATCTAGCTACACTAAAAAATATATTTGAGAGGCTTCATGAATACAATGTTAGGCTCAATCCTAAAAGTGTGTTTTTAGTTACTTTAGGAAAAAATGTAGGCTTCATAATCACTCATCAAGGCATTTAATTTGATCCTACCAAAGTATGAGCCATTATAGAGATGCCACCACCTTATAATTTGAATCAAATCTATAGTTTGTAGGGAAAGATATAGTCTATCAGACACTTCATATCTCAATTAGCTAATAAATGCCATCCATTTACACATTTTCTAAATAATGGGGTCACTTTTTATTAGGATGAATATTTACAAAAATCCTTTCATCACTTGAAATACTATCTTTCCAATCCACCTATGGTAAGAAATCCATTCTTACTGTATCTATTTACCATAGACAAATCTCTAGGTGCACTTATAACTCAACATGATGATAATGGAAAAGAACATGTCATGTACTATCTAAGTCATACACTAGTTGAATATGAACATAACTATACACCTATTGAAAAATCCTATTGAGCTATGGTCTTTAGATCCCAAAAAATTCAAAATTACATGCTAAACAACAAGAACATTCTATTGATATTTATCTTGAAAGAAAATGGAAATATGTACTTGTAGAACATTCATTTAAGTCAAAACATGCCATCAATATTGAGGAATCTAGAATTATAGTAGCCAAAGATCATTACCACAAGCGTAAGTTAAGGGAAGCTATAGAAATTTTAAAATACCCTAATAATTTAAATAGGGATGAGGGTCTAGGGATTAATCATGCATGGAAACTTATAGTTTATATAAATTAACATTTTTGATCACTTTGGGTGTAGGAGTGTAGTTTTTTAGGTTAAGTTTTTGATGCTCTCTTTATTTTTATCATTTTAAATGTATTTTTCATCTCTTTTGTTCAAATTATTTAATTCATTTTTCTTTGATCTTATTAAATATAAAAAATGAATTTAATAAGTTTCCATTAATTCCTTTTATAACATGTTAAATTAATGACAATAAATTTAAACCAAATTTATAATTCTTAATAATGAATTGATTTAAATTTAGATAGGATAAAATATTGTATTCTAAATCTTTCTAAATTTTATTTATTTTTAATGGCTACTTTATTATTTTTAGGTATTTTTTTACAATAGCTATTTTCATTCTTCTTTTTAAGAATCATGGTTTTGCTAGTCCATATATGTTGCTTACCTAATGAAGGATCATAGTAGTGGATCCAAAAAGCATCGACCATAAAATTCTAACACAATTTATCCTAAAATAGATTTTTTTTAAGACCATAGTTATTTCCCATGTAGATTTGCTCAAGTATCTACTATCTAAGATAGCTTTATAAGGCCTCATGGCCAAATGGATCATGCTTCTGAGTGAGTTCAAGATCAAATCCATCAACCAGAAGACCATCAAGGGATAAGTTATTGTAGATAATCTTCCTAAATATCCCCTTACAAATACCTAACCACTAAGTTTTCAATTCCTAGATAAGTCCATTATGACCATCATTGAAACATATCTTAATGAGCAACACTGAAAGTCATATTTTGATGGACCATTCAAATCACATAGATTGGGGGCATTCTTATTTTTTATCATACCATAGGGGGATCTAATCCATAAATTATTCCATATCATCTTTCCTTATACTAAAAACATGGTAAAATATGAATCACTTATTTTAAGGCTTCATCAAGCAGTACAATAGAATATTCAACATCTCAAGGTTTATGGTGATTCTTAACTAATCATCAATCAAGTTAAAAGCCATTTTCAAACCAAGGAGGATAATCTAGTACCATACAAGGCCATTATTGATACTCTCAAAAAGCAGAATGTTAAGGTATAGTTTGAACATATAATAAGAGACAATAACAAAACACTAGATGCTATAGCCACCTTTGGCTGTTTGATATGTCAAATAGACAAGGCAAAATAATATCAATTTCTCATTAAAAATATTCTATCACTCATTCATGAACCTTCAACCATTGCAATGATATATGATATTATTGGTCCCAACTCTATATGGTATTTAGACCATTTTACCTACCTTCATGACCACATTATGACACCTGACCTATCCTGTAAAAAAAAAAGTCCTTTACCCACCAAGCCTCATGATATACCTTATTTTGGGTAACCCTTTATTACTAAAAATTTGATGTAACTCTACTTCACTATTTAACTTTTTCAAAATCAACATTAGCATCATGGGAAGTTCATGGAGTATTTGGATCCCACACAGGTGGGGCCATCCTAGCTAAAAAGCTTATACATATTAGGTATTATTGGCTAATTATGGATGCAAATGAAATTACATATGTGAAAAGGTGTGAGATATTTTAATGGCATGAAAATATGATTCATGCCCTAGCTAAGACGTTGAAACCAATTATTACACCATGGACATTTGCAACATGGGGCCTTGATCTCATTTGGAATATAAACCCCACCTCATATGATGGCCATAAATACATCCTTACCACTATGAAATATTTCACTAAGTGGGTTAAAGCTATTGTATAAAAGTTGGTGTTCAAATCATTTACTTTTTTAGCCACTTATCTAGCTATCTAAGTGTTTTAGACATGTTAAAACTAAGTGTAAACATAGAAAAATCCCATAGCTCTCAAAATTTATCCCTTAAATACACTCAATCAATTCACACAAGGCACAATCCTCGTGTGCTCACCTGAACCATAGTAGAGAAAGAACCAAAACTTATGTTGGGTTAGTTGTGCCATAGTACAACTCATTCTTCATAGGACTTGGTCATTACAACAAATAAACTGGTAGGTTCATTGGCAAAAGCCATTCTAGGTGGAGTCTAATTATCTATAGTACAAAGCCTATTTGGGGAACTAGTCTTAGTTATATAGGTGCAAGCCTATATTGGGTTGGTTCTAGGATCTCAAGGGAGTAAGCCTTTGTGTTACTAAGCTAAGCATCATTCAATAAATTTTATGGGTCAATATAATTTCTTATATCAAGGGTTCATGCTTAGGATAACACTCTTGATAAGGGTATCAAAGCTTTGCTACATGAATTTTCTTACACCTAGAATAATTTTTAGGTTCTTCTAACATCATCATTTATATAGGGATGCCATTAATGGGTTGACCCAAAATATTTCTATAACTTAGTGTTTATATATTAAAACTAACCATTATAACTATTGAAAACATTGCACAATCAATTCACATTCAAATAACATAATTGTAACCACATAAATTAGATTAATACTTATTTAGGTGCAACACCATTCTTCATTAACAATGTTCAAATAAATAGAGTATATATCAATGGAAAGAGAGCACATGGTCATCTAAAACTACTTATGGTTTAGAGGCTCACACATGAGATTGGGAAATAAAATGTGGATCCTCGAGGGAATATAGGCTAAAACTTATGAGAATGGCATCTATAACATGATATCTAGATCCAATTATGTAGAGATTCACTACTTTAATTCATGTCTCTATGCTTACTAGTTCAAGCTTGGATTTATAACACAATATAACATCTTTGTTCTAGGGTAAAGGGCACACATCGAGTGTTGAGTTGGTGCCTTGGTTTATATTTATATCAACTCCATCATCTTGCACCCCTTGTATTACAATCACCATGTGTATCTACTCATGAGGATGCCCCTAGAAATTTGGGCACCAAGTAAATACCTACAAGTTGGTGCAAGATCTGTGATGATTCCTTTAGCTGGTGTAAATGATGCCAAAAAAATAATCATACCAAGTGATTTCCTCACATCAAGATGTCTATTGAGTTGGCATGGATAGATACTTACTTGAATTAAGGGCCCAACATTACCCATACAAAATTTCTAGTCCACTTTTGGACTAGTCTTTTAATGCTTTTGGCATAAAGAACTCATGCATGCTCTTCTTCAATTTACTGCTAAAGTATTCAAATAATTTTATAAAAAGCTTGATTTCCTTAACAAGGATGTCTATCTTTGTGGAGGTGGTACTAAGTATGATCACATCCATTTTCTCTAATTCTTTTTAGAAAGCCTCAAGTTTTGCCTTATCTTTTGCTACTCCTCTATTTAGGATTTTTCCTTGTTCATAGGCCTTGGTTGACAAGGCATGGAAGAGTGCTTCTAGGATTTGTTCTTAGTATTTTATTTGGGTTCTCAAGGCATTGACCTCACCCATTATTTTGGTGCACTTTGACCTACTCATAGTGTATACCTACACCATAAAATCCTCCTTCTCCCCTTTTTCCTTCTTGAGGCACACATCTATGATTGATGCCTAGTTGGAAAAGCTATAGAATATGGTGTTAGCTAAGTTTACAACCTCTTAAAGTTGTGAAAAGAGGTATTCCACCTATTCAATCTTTACATCCAACTCCTATTTTATCATGGAACTTGGATCATCCTCTTCTTCTAGTGCCAGCTCTATGTTTAACCTTAGGAGCATCTGCTCCACTAGCACATATACCTTGTCATCCTTTGAGAGGTTTGAAGTGTCAAAATAATCTGAGAGGGATGGCTTGGTTTCCTCTACACACTAAAATAGTTTCTAAAATTAAAAATTTATGGCCTTTATTTCCTCTTCTACATCTATCATGATATTCTTCCATTTTAAATCCTTAACATCATTGATGATGTTCTTCTATGAAACTTCAGAGGCCATTCAGAGGAGTGCATTTAATGACCTGATTGGGTTCATTACAGAGGGTTTATGAGAAATAAACTGTGCCCTTATTCTAGTTTCTTTTTTCCCATTATTGCCTTTTTTTTCACCTCAAAATGAGGCTCAACCATATAATTTTCAAAATAAAATGACAACTATTAGTTCATCCTAGTTGTGATATCTCTAGGGGGAATACACTCAAATATGTAGTAATATTCATCTATCCACCCCTTTTGCACATTTTTTATTATGCTTGGCTCAACATATTCTTTTTTAGTGATGTCCAAATCCATCTAATCTTCTTCCTCTTTATTGGTGCTGCTACTCTCTTTAGAACTTTCTTCTGAGGCTCCTTCTTCTTACTCTAGTAGGGGTTCTTCCTTAACTTGTACTCTTTATCTACTTCTTCTTCCTTAGCACTAGCTTCAAGCACCTATTTCTATTTGGATTCTTTGGTGCTCTTTGTTTGATATTTCAAGGTACTATCATTGCCTTCCTTGTTTCTAATCATTCCTTCATTACTTGGGCATGCCTGTTGTGCATCTTGGTATATTGTGCTAGTGGGGGAACTAGGCACCTTTGGTGTTATTTCCTCAATTGGTTCTGTAATCACAACAACTTTTTTCTCTTCCTTATTTTTCTTGGCCCTTTATTCTTGGGCCTTCTTGTTTTTCTCAGCCTTCCTTTTTTTGTCCTATGCTAAGGCCCCTTTTTCTTTGGCCTTCCTTTCCTCCTCCTCAATATTTTCAATCTCCTCGTGGGTCATGCCTTTCTTCCTCATGGCATCCCTTTTTTCTTTTAGCACTAGCACTTTTAGGATTTATACCTCACTCATCCCTAGTTTCCTCCATGCCTCTATCTTTTCCTCCTCAATTTGTGGAGGTTATGTAACAAGTTTTTTGGATGATGTGAGCATTGGATTTTTTACTTCTCCAAGCATGATGGTACACCCACCTTAGAGTGATTCCTTAACTTTTATGGCAATAGGCCTAAAATTTTATGGCACTGGGATCTTTTCCTTATTCTTCTTCTTGGATAATGTAAACACTTGTACCTACTTATTCCTCCTTCTCCATATCTTCATGTGCATCTTGTGCCTCCATTTACTAATGTGCCTCTTGCACCTCCATATTTTCCAAGGTTATCATGGGAATTTTAATGGGCCCATTGGAATTATTTTTATTCTCCCTTTTACTGGGTGAAGCAATCCTTAGCATGAAGGTCATAAACTTATTATTAAGGGTGGAAGGAGTTAATTCATCACTAGACATGATCTTCAACCTGAGGTGATCCTAAATTTCTTCTAGAGTTTTTCCCCACTTTTTTTGATGATATTTTCTCTATGCTACTGGCACCATATTTCCTTATTTTCCAATCTAGAGGGGGAGGTCATCATCCTTCTCAAGGAGTGTGCCCTTCTTTCTTAGCTTAATCTCATAATACAACATGTGGATGTGCTTGAGTATTAATTATTTTTGGAGGGGATGAATTTTAGTGCAATCCAAACCACCCTCCTCATCTTTGGTAGCTTTCCCTCTTAGGCACATGTATTGGCATCACAACCTATTTATTTCCAAATCCATGGATTTCACTAGGATGTCCAACTACTATGTATTAGGAATGATCCTTATCACATACCTAAAGTAATTGGAAGAAAATGTGTAAAGGATATTAAACTAATTTGATTTGTTACCATCTATGAGTACCAAGCACACTATACAAAAGTGTTGCATAATAGTGAAGTTCATCATTCTAAACATGTTCTAAGGGATCTCATTAGGGATGCACCATTCCATCTTGAATGCTCAATATATTAGGTGTACCACCCCATAAATTAGGTATTTTACTTTTAGGAGAATGCAGAGGGTAGGTGAAGTTCTAGTGCTTAGTGTCAAGGAGTCCTTGTGCACTAGGAAGACCTAAAGTTTATCCTCACCATCAGGTAAATTGATCTCCTCCATCATAATTAGAATCAAGATCAACCCCTACCTGAAGGTCTCTCAAACTATATGATACACAAGCACATTATTTATCATTTCTTCTACAATGAAATTTTATATATTAAACTTGACCCCCTATGCCATGTGATGGGATATGCACATGTAGGCCTTAGTGACGTCCATCCACTAACTATTTGGGAAAAGTTTTGAGCTTATGAGGCATGATGCTACCCATATGTTGGGGTCCTTGATATATTTTATGGAGAGTGTGAATCCTCCCTTATAGAACCAAAGGAGTTTTGTGACCCTTTTAACTTTAACATCATCTACCATCATCTAGTGGATGTTTGTGTTAGGGTCTAGGGGCCTAGTGATTCTACCAATGAGGTTGGTTGACAACTACATGTACCACCTTGGAAAGTTGAAGTAGTCTATATAGATACATGATAGGAGTAAATGCATAAGTTATTCTAGCTTCCCAAAACATGGTAGCTCATAGAGTTGAGTTGCACTACTGGTTGCCAATCTATCTTGGATGGAGACATCAAATAATACTATGCCTGCTTATATCTTGGCCCATATATCAACCACCCTATCTTACAATAGATATTTTGAATTGATTAAGGTGAGGTGGTTTTAATCCTTTAGTTGGTAGGTGTGTGTGAAAGATTCCCAATTCTCTCCTACCAAAACCTTCATTGGAAATTACATTTCCCAGTAGGACATCTTTGTAGGTGCCTTAGGATCAACCTCAAAAACACTAACTCCTTCCAATGGATATGATTTCTTATTTATTGTGACCATTTCTTCCACTATCCTTGACCTTTTGGTATCCTTATGCACTTGGTGTAGACTAAAAATAATGTGTTTATTCCCCCTCTTGAATTGGTTAGTGTTGAAGTACAGTCTATTTAACTTGTTGAAGCTCATAATTTTTGTTGGCACTCCTCACATTCATGAGATATGTAACTCTAAATTCAGCTAATGAGATTAGCTTATCATTGATGGTAGTCTTGACATCACTCATCTTTTCTATTTCCTAGTTCTAACATAATTCATGCCCCACACTTCTCTATGCCAATCTCAAAGGGAACACAATTTTTCTCTCTATTCAGTCATTCATTTTTTGCATCTGTGGGTACTCAAGGTTTCACTCTAGTAGAATTTGTTTTCTTTGGATCTAGTTTGGCTCTGATTCTATGATATACTTTTTTGGGTGCAAATTAAATTGAGTTTTGTAACCTAAAATAGTTAGCCTTCACTACTTTATACCACTAATTCATCTACCATATTAATTATAGGTGAGTAATGATGTTGTGGCACCTAGATTTATTGGAATCTTTTAAAACCTATGAAATCCATGAAAATTTTATACCACCTCAACATTTAATGCAAATATTTATGCCTCCACAATTACCTCATTAAATTATCCTAATTATATTTTGGGTGAAGTGACATGTAGTTTAAATAGTCACTTCTCACCTACTTTTGGGTAAATGCCAGCTTGTCTTGATGATCTTATTCCATGATTTGTTCACTTGGCATGACCTTTAACTTCCTTATGAAAACCTAGGCATAGTGCCTCACATGCACATATTTAACCTCCATAATCCAATTTTCTCTTCCTACTGTTCTTTTATTTCAAGAGTGATTTCTTGTCTTGGTCTATCTCTTTGCACTTTTATCTCTTGCCTTGGCCTATCTTACCCCATATAAATCCCTTACACTGGTCCTCCAATGCTTCACTCTGTAGGTGTCTTGGACATTAGCATCTTGTGTGCCTCTCTTTCATCTTATGCACACTAGCATCTTGTGCACCTCTCTTTATCACTTGGTACTTTTTTTTAAAGCTTGGTGAGTTCTATCTACCTAAAAACTTTGGTATTTATAAAGTAACCTCACTTAACTCACTCAACTAGTATTATGCATATAAGTGCCATAATGGATCTCCTATGGGCCTAAAAAGTGCCTCACTTCTTGAATCTTGTGTATGAGGATCTTATGTGTCAATTTTATAAATATGACAAATGTCACACTCCTATAACATATATGTATAGCCTTAGGCACTTTATAAGGCATCCATTCTTGACTCACTTAGCTCAATTTATGCATGGAAGCATAAGAAGGTTATACCAACAAGATTCAAAGTGTCACTTATTCACTCATCAAGAACAACAAGAAATACAAGGAAATGTTTGGCTTACACAAATGTTATTTGGGTCAGCACAACATAAATTAATTGTGATTGAAAAGTTAGTGTTTGATGATGTAGGTTCCATCTTATTGCCTATAATGCTTCAGTCAATTGCCATTGAAATGCCCAAGGAGAATTTCACCAGATAATGTATGAAACTTACATGTGCCTATTTCTAATATGTTGTGGATGACATATGAACCATCCACCTTATCTATAGCTTTCCTAGGTGTTTAAAGTAATTGGATTCATAGAAAAATACTAATGCTCCTTCAATTAGTACCTTGTAGTTAATATGTTTGTCATGACATAACTTATGGCATGCCTTCTATATCTGTTAGCTCCATTTTGCTTGGGTGCACATCTCATCTAAGTACTCTAAGTCCTCCAATATCAAACTCAATGATTATTGGTCATCTAATTGACCAATATGTGTAATGCACAATGATGGCATGAAGAACTCCATTGGTAGAATTGCCTTTATGCCAAACACCAGTTAGAATGGTGTAGTTTTATTCAAGAACTTATAGGTTATGTGTTATGCCCATAATACTAATAATACTTGATCATCTAAATATTTGCAACCAATGCCACATATCTTTATGAGGCACATACCTAATATATTGTTGAATGCCTTAGCTATACCATTGGCTTGTGGATGATAAGGCATTATCTTATGGTGCACCACCTTGCATTCGATCAACAAGATCTGCATATTTTCATTGATGAAGTGTGTGTCTCTATCATTAGTCAAATTTAGTGGGCACCCATAGTGACTTATGATGTCATCCCATATGAACCTTATGGCTATGGAAGCTATGAATTTTTTGGTTGGTATTTCCTTGGCCCACTTGGTGAAATATTTTGTGGCTACCAAAATATATCTTATTCATATTTGCCTCACTACAGGAGTAATCAAGCCAATAAAATCAATGGCCCATTTTTTGAATGGTGCTTGGGAAAGAATGGAGATGAGGGTCATATCATCTTGATGGTTGGGATTCCCTATGAACTAGTATATGTCACATGCCTTGGTGAATTATTTTGCATCTTAGAACATACATTGCCACCACAAGCCTAATTACAACATCTTGTTGCCCTTACATCTCTAGTGCAATGGCCTCTTACTATTACCTCATGTGCCTCATGTAAAATGGAGTCCATTTTATATTCTAAGACACATTACTACATGAATTCATCTCAGTCTAGTTTCTATAGTTCCCTATTGATGAGCTGAAAAGTGGCAACATGAGCTATTAGCTATTTATTCTTGTTAGTTTCCATTATTTGGGCACAGATCCAAAAATTAGAAAAAGTGGCTATTTCAGCCAAGTCCTTAGGTTTATATTGGAATTTATAAATTTTAAAATCCAAAATTTCATCCTCAATAGGTACCATGGCATCAAAAAAGTTGATGTGGGATAAATGGTTTGAGCCTAAGTTATATTTTATAGGCTTGATGACAACTAAGAACTAGAATTATTGAAACAAAACTATCCATCTAAAAATTCACCCATGGAAAATGAGATTATTCATGAGGTACTTAAGTGCATCATGGTATATGAAGAATATGAATGGGGTCACCAATAAATATTGCCTAAAGTTTTGTAGGGTATAGACCATGGCCAGTGCCTCGTGCTCAATTATTATATAATTCTACTCTACTTGGGCCAAGTTTCTACTTGTGAATGAGATGTGATGATCTATATTAACTTCACTAGGATGAAATAGAATGGTGTCAATTGTATAGATAGAAGCATTGACATGGATGTGAAATGGGGTCATCTAATTAGGAAATTGTAGAATAGGCATGCTAGCTAATTTGATCTTCAGAGTTTCTAAGTCACCCTCTTATATTTCAACCTCATATAATGGGCCATCATTTCAAAATATCTCCTCTAGTGGTATCAAAATATTTACATAACTCTTTATGAATTTCTTATAATAGTTGTAATGGACAAGAAATGTGTGAACATATTTCTATGTTGAAGGGGTTTGGAGCTGAATGGTTATTTCAATCTTTGTGAGATTGATAAGTAGACCATATTTATAGATGATATGCCCAAGCAAGGTTCCAAAGGGTGTTGTGAAGATTTACTTATTCAATTTTAAGTATATATATAGCTTATTTCACCTTTCAAACATTAGGCATGCATTATCATAATGGTACCTAATGAGTCTATACATAGTCTAGTCATCTAGGTATACTTGGAGGAACTTATGGATGAAGTTATTAAATGTAGTGATCGCCACTCTAGAGAAAATGGATGTTAAATTATTGAGTCAAAATGGCATCAAATTATAAGAAAAATAACCCCATTCAATCATAAATTTTGTTTTTGGATTGTATTCCTCTTTAATTTAGACTTGATGGTATCCAAAGAACCCATCAATGAAGGTGTAGATTTTTTAGCCTGTAATGCCATCCAAGACTTCATTGATGAATGGAGTTGGGAAGGGGTCATTGACGTAAGAAATGTTCAACATTATATATTCAATTTAAATATGAATTCACCCATCCTTATTAATACTAACTACCATGGGGCCCACCCATTTAGTTTCCTACATAGGGTATAATGCATCCCATCAATCTTCATCTTGACCTTAACACAAATATTGAGGTTCATTCTATAGGGGTGCTTATTGATAGGTCTTCCATCATAAACGAGTTTTATATCATTTTCCTAAGGTATGGGTGTGTTCTATTCATGTCATGATAATTTCAAGGGAACAAGTCTTATAAATCCTTCAGGAGATCCATAATTCATGCCATCTCTACATCAGACTAATATGCACCCAAAGTAACCATCTTTAGTTCCCCTTCTAAACTAATGTCTACGTTGGTGGTATTGAGTGGTACATAGTAGGTTTCATTCCTCACCTGATTTGAGTCCTCAACTTACCAAGTTCCCTCAATTATCTCTATTCAAAGATGAGTTGGGTCTTCTTTGTTAGGGCACTATCCTCTATTTTACACACTAGTTTCTTCTTGCCTATCAAGGTCATCTAGTTTCACTCCTTACATATTTCATCATCTTATTTTCTTGAGTTAATATTGATCACCTAATCCTAAAATAAATTTAGGAGTGTCAACCCTTTCTCTTTGAACATATCTATTAGGTGTTCCTCTAATATGGTGGTATCTTTAAACACTACCTTGTGAATCACTTATAGTGGCTTGATTAATTATAGGTTATATGAAGAAAAGGAGAAGGTGTGTATTGAACCTCTCCCTATGTGCATTCCAATTTGATGTCTTATGGAATGTCTCATTGATAATTTACCATGTTCATGCCCACATCTTCAAGGTTTTATAGAAGGCATGAGCCCATCTATGAGAAGGAAATGATGTCCATTTTACATGCAAAAACAATGGAGACCTTATTTGATGGGTCATCACTTCCAAGTAAAAAATAATCATGATAGTCTTAAATATTTTTTAGAATAAAGGTTGTCATCTGAAGAAAAAAAATAGGTAACTAAGATGCTAGGCTATGATTTTGAAATAGTTTACCAAAAACTTAAGCCATGTGGTGGTAGATGCACTATCCAAAAAAGATGAATCAGTTTAGGCATTGCTATGTGCCATAACCATTTTATAGGTAGATTGGATAGAGGAAGCATGATCAAAATTGGAACATGATATTACTACTCATGATTTGATTCAAAATATTTAGCAACATTTAGATGGATTTGAAAAATTCACATGGAAAGGTAATGCAATATGGTATAAAAATAGATTGTACCTATGTAAGAATTCTCTTCGTAAATAAAAAATCCTTCAAGAACTTCATGCAACCCCAATTGGGGGTAATTTAGGATTTTTAAAAACCTATCATAGGATCAAGAAAGATTTTCTTGGGAAGGTCTCAAGAGGGATGTCTAGAAATATGTGGCTGAATGTATGAACTATCAACAAAACAAAGGCAAAACCATCAAAACTCTAGGTCTTTTATAGCCTTTATCTATCCCTAGCTAGCATTGGGAAGAGGTCTCTATGGATTTCATTACAAGGTTACCAAGATCTGAAGGTTAAAATGTTATCATGGTTGTTATAGATCATCTCAATAAGTATTCTCATTTTTTTTCATTAACCTAGCCATTTGTTGATAGTATAGTAGCTTCTACTTTTCTTAATACAGTTCAGAAACTACATGGGACCCCTAAGATCATTACCAATGATAGAGATACCATTTTTACTAGTAATTTTTGGACTAAGTTATTTACATGTTTAGGCACTCAATTGTCTCATAGTTCATCCTTTCATCCTCAATGTAATGGACAAATTGAGGTAGTCCAAAAATGTCTAGAAAGATATCTCTATTTTTTTTTTTGATAAATAATATAAATGGGTTCATTGGATGCCACTTAATGAATGGTGGTATAATACTTCTATTCATAGTTCTTCTAAAATGTATCATTTTATGGCACTATGTGGATACCACCCTCCATCCATCACTTCAACCTTAAAGGTATATCCTAAGGTTCATGCAGTTGAAGAACATATTCACCATCAACAAGATGTCCTTGTAAGTTTGCATGAAAATTTATCTATGGCCCAGAATCACATGAATCAACAAGTAGATCAACATAGAAGTGAGAGGCATTTTGACATTGGTGATTGGCTCTTTATTCAATTATATCTGTACAAAAAAATGTCATTTAAACAACAAAAATGATAACAAGTTATCCCCTAAGTATTATGGGCCTTATCAAATCTTGCAAAAAATTGGCAGTGTGGCCTACAAGTTGGATTTTATTTCATCCAATCACATACATCCAATATTTCATGTACCATGCTTGAAGAAATTCATTGGACACAGAGTTACCATTTAAATGTAATTACTATAATTGGATGAGGAAGGTAAAGTTATTATTGATCATGAGGTGATCTTTCAACGGTGTATCAAGCAACTACGCTCTAGAGCAATTATAGAATACCTGATCAAATGGAATAATCTACCATGTGAAGATGCCACTTAAGAGGATGAAGCATTTGTGCAAAAACATTTATAGTTTCCATAATGTTGAGGACAACATTGTTTTGAAGGGGAAGGACTTGTTATGCCCTTAACCATTGGTGTGTCTAGGGATATGTGTGGCCGACTTGTGACTTACATACCTCTTTAATTTACTTATTACATTTATCTATGTTATTAGATAGGTTGGCCTATGGAATAACCTTGGCTATGTAGACTATATATAGGATATAGTGGTTAGTATTTAAGCATCATGTGAAGTATTCTGCTATTAGTGCATTATTGTAGAGGTTATCTCCTCGAAGTAGCTTTGATATACTATCAAGTATTTTATTTTGTTGTCAATTATCATTGTGTAATATCTCATTATTTTTAATATAAAATCATTCTATGTGAATATCTAAGTAATTTCATTATAGTGTAACTAAGATTAATTGGCTCCAATCAACTCCAATATGACTAAACACTACCTACATATCTAATATTCTAAAAAGGGAAATCAAGCCCAATATAGTTATTCCACTTAAGTACTTTGTGAAATTATACTCCTTTGACTATATGAATTCATCTAAAATTATTTTAAATAATCTATCATGCAGGATCATGGCTGCATAAACTAGTTTGAAACTTGGGTGATGATTTGTTTGAAGTGCTTATAAGCTA
Organism: Torreya grandis; assembly: GCA_037957365.1. Lineage (NCBI taxonomy): Eukaryota > Viridiplantae > Streptophyta > Pinopsida > Cupressales > Taxaceae > Torreya > Torreya grandis. Next base: position 1,490,074 of record JARHVA010002800.1, on the reverse strand, counting down.
AATTGGGAAATATGGAAACTTTTCTCAATGGGCACTTGGGTAAAAAGTCCTTAGAATCAAAATTGCCCAGTTGTGTAATAATTGATTTTAATGTGTATTTATAGTAATTCCATCTAGATGGCCACATGCTAAGTAGCCTAAAAACATGGAATATGACCTTAGGGAGGGTTTAATTAAAAAATGATAATTTTGGGGTAATATATAGAATCATTGGATAGGGATAGGATCGAGGGTTTCTATTCTCCCTATTTTTTATTTCCATCCCCTAAGGAAATGTGTTGGGTTTTAGATATAGAATAAGGAATACATATACACAATGATGTTTTTAGTAATCATAACATTTATGTGTGTGATAAATACTGATTATTAAATAAAATAGGTGCTCTCTTAGGATTTAGAAAAGGTGAGATATAAAAATAAGTACCAATTAATTATACAATTTAATTAAGCATAAAAGGGGTAAAAATAAGAATGAACAAGTATTTATGCCCATAATTCAGTTAATACATCCCCCCATTCTAGAAATGAAATTTCTAAATTAAAGGAAATCCACACCTTAGTTTGGAAAAGACACTTTTTCTTTGAGATGAATACTTCAATCGTGCAAGGAAAATTGTACGCTTTGGAAAAACTTGAAAAACATATGAGGCGGTTAATTTTTTCCTTTGAAAACTAGAATTTACAAACTTGAATGATAAAATTTTAAAATATTTCTTGAAGTTTATAAATCTATAATGTGAAATGATTTTTTATAGATTGAAAATTTCTTGTGTTTTGAAAATTTTGAAATTGAAATGAGAGTATGGAATGAATACACCTATATGTGTAAAACTAATTGTTGTTATTTATGAATTTTCTTGGTGATGATGTTTATTTAAATCATTGGAGAGTGAGTGACTCCCATGAAGCATTTGGATAATATAGTTCCTTAGTTAAACCATTGGATAGTATTGAGGGTGATCAAACCCAAAATTAAATTTACATTTTTAGAATGAAAATAAAACCCATTTAGGGATGTTGAAACCTCAATTTACCTAGGCTAGTATTTATAACCTTAAGATGTGAAATGTATTATAATCCAAAAGGATTCACACACATAATGTTAGAGTGTTCAATTAAAACCAATTCATGCCCTATGAAACTAAAATGAATCAACCACTATAGATTCCCTATATATTCAATTAAAACTTTGATCTTTAAATGCATGTTCACCATAGAATGGAGTAAACCCATGATCCTACCATTTCTATAGCTATCAAAATATAATTAATATTGTGATATGATACTGCATCATTCCCCCATTGAAATTATAGAATTTGAAACTATATGTAAATGTTCATTGTAAATTCTATTTGAAAATTTTGAAAACGTGTACATTTTATACTTGAAACTGAAATTTGAGTGCATATCCATGGCACATTCCCCATAATATGTGCTAATAACTGAATTTTGTAAATTTTAGATATTTTGAAATTTTAATTGTGTCTAAAAATATTTTTTCTCTTTGAAAATGGATAATCACATGCATGAAAAGGCCATTGAAATGCCCCCCTTTGAGGTGACATGCTTTCACCTGAAAATTCACTCATCTAAAAATAAAATTTAACTTAAAATATGTGTAGTAAATATGTTATAATTTAAAATTATATCATATGGAAAAAATGTGTTATAATAGTAAGTTTTGGATTTTTCATATAAATCAAGAGGCAAGGTATATAGAATATATCAATGAATCTTATAGAGTTAAAAATAGAATTAGTATGTTATTATGTTTAGACTGCATGATACAAATGATGGAACTTATCAAAATCAACAAGCTCAATAAACACACACATAATAAGATCATTCATAAAAATAAAATGAAAATCATAATAGAAATTCAAAGGTCCAAAATAAAATGATGTGTTCAAATGTCCTAAAAATAGACAAAGACATAACTAATGTCAAAAACAAGGGATATTCTCAAATGTCTCACACACATAGGGCCATGAGCAAAAAACAAGGACATGTTAATATGTCATACCCACATAAATAATCTCATAGAGATGCATCAATCAGGTTTTTCACACAAGGGCCAAGGGCTAATAAAATATAAAATCAAAATTTTAATCTACTATGTACAAGTAAAAAACATCAATGGAATATAGAATTAATAAAGGTAATCTAAAATATGCATATAAAATGTGATCATATCCTAGAAAATAACATGTTCATTTACACTATGTCAGATAGAGATGTTAGAAATATTTATATAAATAAGATGAAACTTCAATAGTATACAAACTATATAATGATATGACTTTCATTATCTCACTTATGAGTAAGATGCCCCTAGCTTAGCAAGACTAATGGGTAGATGAAGGTCCAACATATTTATATTGTGAAATGTTTGTATATGTTACATAATACTAATGAATTCTAGTGAAATACATATGTGATATAAAAATAATATGTTATTTAATAATCATGAGATAAATATCATATTTTAAAGATGTAAAGTAGTTTACCAATTATGTTCAAGTCTTGATTTTGGATTATTTAGAATAATTGTAAGTTTTTACATTTTTGAAATAT